>OX579636.1:10133512-10197756 GCA_951230915.1 Antitrichia curtipendula | reverse complement strand
ATCCCAATATTCACACATGGTAAATCTCTTTTTTGTCAGAGATTCTGTCCTTTCAACAGCTCAATAGGGCTCCCAAATTAAATTGCCTTGTCAAACCCTGGAAACCCTTACAAAGTCCCAAATTTCTCTAATGGTTGCAATGCAACAATCATGTACCAAAACATTTCATCAACTTGCCAAGGTTTTGTTGAGAGGTTGTGGAAATGTCATTAGGGATTAGGTAATTAGGGATTAGGTAAGAATGAAAGGATGAAAAACTTGTACAAATGAGAAGATGAAAAATTGTGATGGATGAAACAGTGACCTATGTCCTCAGTTGCCATTCACTGATCTTTAGAATCTATTACTGAATTCAAAAATCCACGTAATTACCATATAAATTTTTTAGAGGATCCTAGATAATCTTGAAATAAAGGAAGACTAAACCTAAGGAAGCTAGAGTAGTCCGGATACTTTCAAATGACAATAACACTAATTTTAAGGAGTTTTTTTTAAGCTTTACCGACTATTTTCCTTCAAATCCATATACAAATGTTTTTTCCAAAGTACTCGGTTCAATTATTTTTCTATTTTACACTATAAATAGAGAATTTATAGAAATTTTCACCTGTTCATTTCATGTCTTTTAAAAATCCAGCAAGTCATTTTCTCATTTTCACCCGCTACCTTGGTATTAACCGCCGTTTTTCCCGAGCGTTGAATTCAGCGTAGACTGGTTTAGTAAGAGAAATTATTAGTGTGGAGGTTAGTGAGGAGCTTGCTTGTGGACAACAAAGAGACGATGGGCAGGAGCAGCAAGAGAAGCACGCGGAGCTCAAGCAGCAGAGTCGTGAAGCAATTGCTCGTCGTCGTCGTCGTCGTCTCTTTCGTGTCAAGCCAGATCGAGACAGTGGAGGAAGTTGTGTAAACACAGGATCGGGCACAGGATTAGGACTCCCAGCCCGGTCGATCTCATCACGAGTGGAATTGAATAATAATAATCTTTTTCGACTGGCCGGCGCTCGGTACGTACGGTGATTCTCGTCGCCTTGGGTGTTTTCATCGACTATCGGCAGACGTCGGTACTTGAAAGACTCTAAGAGGCGCTCTGAAACGTCATTCAATTGGAAACATTGTGATACGCCGCGCGCGCACGCGCCACAATCCTTGGTAATTTGCAACTTCTTCAATGCCATTGTAATTCTGTTTCTTTATATTTCGTCTTGAATATTTGCTTGTTTCGAGGATATACAGTATATAGCGCTTTGATGTGAGGATGTTGCGCTCTAACACGGCGAACTGCGAATTTGTTCGCGGCATTGATCCCGACAGTACTTGAGGTGCTTACGGTGTCATCATGTCCGTGACTGGCCGTGTTTTGTCTTTCGTCATGAGTTGCGCGCGCTTGGCTTGAGGAGTTAAGGTGTAGCATCTTTTTCGTCTTGCCGTTGCCAGTTTATGATAAGCGCCGGGAATATGTTCAGTGTCATCACAATCCTCCGTATTTCGACTTCTCGTTCTTCGATGTCGAGGAAATTTGGTGTTCACACGACAAGTCTGCATTTGTTACTCCGTGGGAATGCATCTCTGAGTCCGTATCTGCGTTTCCATCACTACCTCCTTTGAAAGATGGCAAGAGGCGATGTTTTCAACTAAGCTAGCTCACCGCAACCTGTGGTGCGTTTCGACTTGTCTAATACTGTTGTAATCCTGCGTTTTCAAATATTGAATTTTTTTTTGTCGTATATGGAGAGCGTTTGCGAGTTCACTGGACGAGTGCGAATCTGTTTGCTTCAGTAATCTCGACTCTTGAGATATCAATTAGTTTTCCGTGATTTCATTATGAGTCATGAGTTGCTCGATGGCGCAGCATATTTTGCTCTTTGTCAAATGCTGGTTCGACGTTTGAGACAGTTTAAGTGTCCTCGTGACCTTGACTGATAAGTCGCGCCTGCGCTGAAGGCGGCCGGAGCACCTCTTGCTCCTCGGCAGTGGTCGAATAGTTTCTGTAAAATGGGGGTGAGGAAGTAGCTTGTACGTTAGCGACCGAATATGTCTAATGGTCTGGACTCTTGGCTTTCGCTGCGTACGCTCCCGCAGTGTCATGAACCCTAGAGTTAGCTAGGCGCAGTGCAAAACTTCTTCTACCTGCTGTCGTATCAGATGAAGACCTTGTTCTTCGGCAGATGCCACCTGGATTTTGTAGTTGTCTGCGTTTCGAAATATGACGAGGACCTTTTTCAGTTTGCTTCGCTCTCGCATTTTCCATGTATTTTCCGGTATTTCTCAAAGGTAGCGAAGTACAAGGATTGCTACGCAGCTTTTCACGGAAAGTGAATCGCTGGCAGATCCTTTCGCTTTCAATATTTACAATTGTGTTTCTTCTTTCAAGTCGATAGGTGCCCCCGAAGAAGTTGCGGGATCTGCGGCAACTTTGTCAACGTCGTTAGCTCTATCTTGAGAGGCTGAAATTGATATTGGCATTGTCCTACTTCGCGTAATCGCAACAGGGGGCGTCCAGTTTCGTAGTCTAATCGTCTTCGAAGCTAGATTATATATAAACCGCTGAGACGTCGACAGTTCAGTTTTAGTGGAGGAAGTTCAATCTTTATTTAAGTGGCATAAATCAACCCTCGCATACACTCTGCCAGTCTGCCTTACAGATGAGTTGAAAAACATTGTCTTGGATAACCCACGGACTCCACTAGAGACAATAACGAAGTGGAGCACCATTCATGCGCACAATTTCTGCTCCTCACCGTAGGTCGATGGACAGAGTAAGTGTTGAGTTTCTCTCAGAAGAGAGAAATAAAGAAATTAACTGCAATCAGCAGAAGGCTTCTAGGAGTGCTAATTTTCATGGATTCCTTTACTTTAAAACTCAGCAGCCTGTTATTTACATCAGGAACTTTAAAATCTTTGCGCTAGCGTACCAGCTAGGTCCCTCTACTCTTTCTTTTAAGTGTTGCCAGAACCTTATATATACGTATCATTTACTGCTGGTGATTGGCAACTTCATGTTTTGATCACGTTTTGATCATGTTTTGATCTGCTAAAGTGAGTCTCGTATGATGACTGTCACATGATGAGTACTTACGCTGCTTTTTCAAATCGACAGCATCATTTCAATTGAAGGTAGTGCGCTGGTAAGCGACAAATAATGGCTTTCAACAATTTATCAACTGATGTATCCCTGCAGCAATTTCCGGAGCTTTGGGAAAGCTCCAGATTCTCACAAAGACAGGATGATTTGGAAGCAGATCAGCATAGACCAAGCTTTGATGAAAGACAGTTGCCTGAAGAATCTCAAGAGCCAAACATGGAATTGCATCACAATGTGGAAAACCAACCCAATGCCAGAATCGTTGTGGACGATAGAGACAACGGGGGAAATCAGATGATCGAATCTGAAACGGCAGATGAAGACAGCCGTCTGCTGGAAACTGAGGAAGGGATGGCTACAAGTGGCCCAACTTGGCTCAATAGTGCTGTACTGCGGCAGCAGAATCAAGCTACGGAAGAACGAGAGTACATTAGTCAGGACGCATCGGAAAAGTGGTGTCCCGTCTGTTCAGCCAGCGGTTCACAGTCATGTATGTGTGCAATGCCGATGCATGCTGGTGACAGGCTGAACCCAATGGCATTCCCGAATCAGAATACCTATACCCATTGGCTATCAATGCCAGGAACTAACATGCATCCTTCTCAGCATCGAACAGGGGAGCTTGATGGGAAGGCTGCTGATTTTGAGATCAACCCCCAATCTTCAAGAATGGCCACTGAGCTGAATTTGTCTCCTGCCGGACATGGCAGAGATTTTTCGCAATTTGCAGACTTGCGGCACTCTCTAGCAAGCAGTTCTAAATATGCTGAAGATTATGTCGAAAGAGTGGTACATCAGGTAAATCTCTCAATATAATGCATGTTCGTTCATCCTAAATGTATGATGACGTAACGTTATTAGTTAGCTATCACTCAACAAATTACATTGTACGAAGTAATTGGAATGAATGAATGATGGTACTAGAAGAAAAGGGGCAGAAAATGACACTTTGGAAGGACACGAGGTGTCATTGAGAGTGTGTCAATTATTTAACGGCACCTAGGATGTCGTTAGCAGTTCAAAAATCTTCACTAAACAACACATTCGATGCCCGATTACGTGCCATTAAATAATAAACATGCACTCCCAGAATGATATGTCGTGTCATTTTAGGGTATTCATTTTTTGCCTTCTTTTCTTCTAGTGGTGAAAGAACATCAGATTCTGGAAATCCCCACATTTGCAATTGTATTAATTTCATGTATATATTTTTCATTCATATTGGTTTTATTTGTAATTTACACTCTTTCTGCAGATCTTCTCTGCTTGCCCACATTCTTACATGTACATGTATTAATCATTATTGCAGTAGCTGGACCTACTACAGTAACTGTACTTTGGGAGCTGAGCAGAATATGTTGTGAACCCGGCACTTAGTTCGCTGAAATAATCGGATGACATCGTGCAGAATGACTGGGAATGTGCAACGCAAAAGTTGGATTGGGAGCAGGCCAGAGACAAAGCATTGATTGTGGCTCATCCACTATATCCAGAGTTGCTGAATGCACACGCGTCTTGTCTTCGAGTGGGAACCCCAGTGGATCAGCTCCCACATATTGAGGCACAATTAGCTCAAGCTGGGCATGTCACAAACAAGTACTCTGTACTGCATCCAGAGCAGCTTGAGATTTCGCAAGATGAAAAAGTTGAACTTGATCAATTCATGGTATGTCCAGTGTCTCGTTGTCTGAAGATCAGTCGGTTGTCTAGTTATAACTCCTTTTAATTAGATAACAGGTATATGTATTTGTCTTCTGCTAAATGCATCACTGTAGTGAATCAGTGGTCCAGTATTGGCAAATGCACTGAGAACGTACAAAAGGATCACTCTGAATGTATTCGATGAATTATGGCTGCAGACTCAGTATATCATGCTTCTTTGCTCGTTTAAAGACCATCTACAACAACACGTGTACTCTGATGTTACTGAGGCAATGATGTCTTGCTGGGAGCTTGAGCAGGCTTTACATACACTTACTGGTAAGTCAAAACAATTCATGCATCCCCCACACTAATCCAGAACGGGGTCAAGGATTGCAAATATTTTACGCACTGTTGGATGGTCTAAGTCGAGGTATGGAGTTCCCAATTTACAATACAGAAAAAAAGATAAAAAGAGGGGAGATTCATAGGCCGGCCCCAGATAGTCCTTTGCTTAGTAGATTCAGGCAGCAGAAAATATTATATGTTGGTTTTAAAGCCTTTACAGGCCCAGAGACCCACAGCCCTTACTTCGCAGTGGAATATATGAGCCCATTTGTGTAATAAATATATTGATCGGAATAAAGAAGTAAGCTCATCTTATATTCTCAGTTCGTATGCACTTTGTGTGACGCTAAGTTTGCAAATAGTGTAGCACAGTAAGTATGTAATTAACTTACTCTCCTGGGTCCTAGGATATGTCTTTCATTAGATTGCTCAGAGTCAATCTGTCCTTGGAGAGTTCAATTGTATTGACCTGTCAGTCTCGAAACAGGTGACGCGCAGGGCTGCAGTAGTGAGTGGTTTTTAATATTCAATTGTGCAGGGGTCTCTGCCGGGGAAAGCACTGGAGCAACAATGTCTGATGACGATGAAGATTATGACAGTGACTATGGTGCATATGATTCAAGTATGGATCCCCAGGATAGTGGAGGCTTTGGCCCTCTAGTGCCTACCGAATCAGAACGTACTCTCATGGAACGAGTTCGCCAAGAACTCAAATACGAGCTGAAGCAGGCATATACTTTGATCCCAATTTGAAAGTACACTCATCACATAAGATTCGCCTCTGTACACGCATTTTAAGAGTAGAGGAAGTTTTGTAGGTCCTGAACATTGGTGAGCTGATGAATTTGAATTCGACAACTTAAATGGCGCTTGGTTTGCTATCTTTATACAAACAATGATCCATGATCCATCCCGCCTTCATAACCATAGATCTCATTTCGCTCGATACTATTATCACAGCAGTAATCATCTATGTAGTAATTGGCTGCTTGATTCGCACTCCCCAGCATGGCTATGGTAGTTAGCATTTTCTAAATTCTAATCCCACAATGTCGACTATTGCATCTTATCAGGGTTACAGAGCAAGAATCGTTGATGTACGAGAAGAGATTCTGCGCAAACGACGAGCTGGGAAGCTGCCTGAGGGTACAACAACAGTTTTGAAAGCTTGGTGGCAAGCACATTCTAAGTGGCCTTATCCAACGGTATTCGATCTTTACTTTAGCAATCTTCCACTCAGTACAATTAGATCATGATGAATATATATATGCTCTGTTCTAATTCCTTCTCATTTTCAGAATCTCGTATATGATATGATGGCAATCGATCATTCTTAAACATGTATTCCATTGATGTTTCTTGTACAAAGCTGGTTGGGTACCGTTCTGTAACCCCTCCAGGACTGTTCTGCATCGGTTCTCCAGGAGGATGAGAAGGAGAAGCTGATACAGGAGACTGGTCTGGAATTGAAGCAAGTGAACAACTGGTTCATTAACCAGCGTAAGCGGAACTGGCACAGCAATCCGCTGTCATCATCTTCTGAGATGAAGAGCAAACGAAAAAGGTTGGTAAACTCACTAGCATCGGAGAAATTACTAGTAAAGTGATCAGATCATTTCTCGGAGCACTTATTAAGGTGACTACATTTGACGTCAATTTCGTCACATAGGAAGGCTATTTACAAGATTGTCACTTTTCAAGGCAGGCGTTTATTACAGTTCTAATTTTTACAGTCAAAATTTTAAGATCTTTCACAAGAATTATTCTGAGTTTACCATCATGGATATGAAACGGAGTTTACCACTTAAGTGGTAATGGTTCAATTGTGATGGTAAGCTCCGTTTCATTTCCTTCATGGTAAACTCTTAAAACTCACTTGTGTTTCTGAGGTTGAGTGTCACAATTTTGGCTCTCTGAAATGTACGAATTTAACAAAATTTGCTTTAATTTTCTGCGCGGTTTATTCATGTGAAAGTATTTATAAAGTCACTACATGAGTGCACCCGGGTGATTCCCAATCTATTATGCTAACATGTAACTGAACATTGTTGGGTGATGTAGCTGGTGATTGCATGTGTGCACCTCAACTTTCAAGCGGACTTTCAAGTGATTGCAAGCAAAGATTCTTAGCCAAGAATATGTACAGTTGATACTTTCAGCTGAACTGGGAAGAAAATTTGTAATTCACGAGTAACAGCTGAGTTGCTATTGGATCAGACTTCTAGAACATGAGAATAGCATTCCCATAAAAGAGTCTCATCAGCCACTACCAGTGGTTGTAGCCCAAGAGTTTACAAACAAAATTGAGTTGTGAGTAGTAAATTCAAAGTTGGAAGTCCATATTTCATTCAATTTGTTACGGGAAGACATTTTCTGGACCTCCCCTGCTTCCTGAGTTGTGCGTGTTGGAAAATGCTTTCTGTTGAAGGCAGAATTATCTCGTAGGTTCTCTGTGATGGACTCACCTAGAAATACCTTGAATCTCATTACGTAAGTGAAAAAAAATTTGTGTTCATGATTCTTCATTAAACTGAAATTAGTATCAGAGGAAATTTTGAAATTAAAATACTGGTGTAATGTCAATTTCATTATATGGGCGTGATCCACAGCATCAAATCTAGGTTTCAAGATGCTTGCTCTGAAAAGTGCCATAACGGATATCTAACTAGTCTCATTGTTCCCGACAGTCAAAGAAAGAGGCAAAGTATTCAACCTCTTCTAGTGCCCATTAATTTATCAGACAAGTTTTCAAAGCTAGAGAAATTGTTTTTTTTTACAGTCTAAAACTTCAAACTAAGTTAGAAGGAGAGTTGAAAGTCAAAATCTGTTTACATGGTGATTTGGTGCATGTTATTGAAAGCCTAACCCGTAAGAGCTCCAACATCTAGAAAGGTGACAATGAACAGAGTTGACCTTTGATAGAAGATGGATCCAAACAACAAATTTTCATTCATCCATTTTTTTGAGAGTTGAAACATGTTTTTTTTTGGATTTGTGGTGATAGTGATGGTGTTTATGAATGCATTTGGAAGAAAAAAATGCTTGTAGTGAAACATGTATAGTCTTTGACAAATTTTGGATTTGCCCAAGCATAGAAAAGTGTTGCAATGAGAATTTCTGGGCCAAAAATTACAAGGCAATAGGCAAGAACTATGGCCTTCTTCATAAAAAAAAATCAAGGAATGTCTTTACTAAATTGATGGAAGGGCTTTCTTTTGTAGAACGTCAATAATGAAGAAACACTATTATATAGTGCCACTTGTTTGAGAATCACAAATACGTATATTTTACTATTTGTGTGGACCAAGCCTATAACAACTATCACCATGCAAATTCTACTATATTTGGCATTGGGCATGTCTCCAATCTGGTCTGCTTCCTTGAAAATGAGTCTTTGTTTCTACCTTTCCAGAGGCTTGTACATTGCAAGGTCCTCAATATTGCCTATAAGCAAGTATTTCAAATGAATTATGTAAAAATTGCCTTCTTCATTTGATACTTTGCACAAAACAACTTTTCATGCATTTTTCTAAGCATTTCCTTCTTTGTTTTGACTAAATTTGTTCCAAACCTACCACCTGCCTATCAAGGTCAATTCTCCAATTTCCCTAGTTAAACTTTTTGATCTTCACGTCACCTACCGTTTCTTTGAATTCTAGTTCATTTTCCAAGAATATGCAAGGTAATACTCCACATCCTATGATTACTTTTTTTGCATGTTGAAGAGCTCTTCCACAACATTCTTAATAAAAATTTATGCACTTTTCACACCATTTTTCTCTTCTCCAATGAATCCTGACCTTCTAGGGCTAATGAATTTATAGACACCTCTAGTTTATTGCTCAATAATGTCATGACTAGGGTGTTTCCACACTAGGATACACAAGTTTTTTTTTGTCATGATGAACTCAA
This sequence comes from Antitrichia curtipendula, assembly GCA_951230915.1. Taxonomy (NCBI): domain Eukaryota; kingdom Viridiplantae; phylum Streptophyta; class Bryopsida; order Hypnales; family Leucodontaceae; genus Antitrichia; species Antitrichia curtipendula. The sequence goes on along the minus strand of OX579636.1, from coordinate 10,188,773 downwards.
ATGCATTATTTTGAAAAATGTCTATGATAAATGTACATTGAACTTGAGATGAAGGATAATTTTTGGAGGAGGAAGGCCATTAACACTCATTTTTTCTATCTCGGGTGGTTGCAAGAAATACTTAAATTTTTTGTCCCCTAAACATTGTTTTTCGCCATATGACTTCCATTGCTACCGAGATTGCTACAAATACTACAAATAATATGAGGAAGCAATGCAATAAAAATCAAGAAAACGAATTACTAAAGCATAAAAAATCATTAAAAATGAAGAAAAGGAAATAAAATCACTGAAAATCATTTGATATGAAATTTAAAAATCAATAAAAATCATTGGAAATCATTAAAAATGAATTAAAAAATCAATGGGCCCGCTGTGCAGTACTATGCATTGCTATTAACTGCAACAGCCTACTACATAACTAGGGGTCCAAAAATTAGTAGAAAATGGATACATAAACATTTTGATTATTATCAATATTTTTTAAATCATAAAAATGAATTTTAAAATTGTCATTTTTTACATTTTGAAGTACTTGAGTTGCACCAAATGCTTCTGAAAGGAATTTTTTTCTCATTTTCCAGTCTTCGCTCAAAGGATGCACACATTTAAGCCTACATGCTTGCCACACATGTTAGATTTGTGATAAATCCTAAGCCTCGTTTTCATTGCACGTAACCTTTGTACAACATCTACCTTTCCTATTTTTGACTTTGAATTGGTATTTTTAGGTCAAAAATAGGATTAAATCCCTCTAATATGACAAAAATAGACATCCAATTAGGAGCTCTTCAAAAAATAAAAAATTAATTTTCAAAAAATAAAAAAAATGATGAAAAGTCTAGAGTTATCACATATAACTTCATTCTAAATTTCACTTACATTGGATGTACACCACAAAAGTTATAGCCAAGAAAACACTTTATTGAAGTCAAGGAGACAAAAACATAGGACAAGTGTTTCTTGCAACCACCCTCTTTTAACCCCTAAAGGACCAAAGTGCGTTTTATGACAACATAGCAATTTTGGGCAGCTCACTACAAATGGAATTTTTATTTATTTTTATTTTAAATTCTAACACAATATTTTTCTGAGGAGTATCTTTTAAGGCCCAATAATTTTCATAACTTTTGACTACATTGTCAAAAAATTTTGAATGATATGCAGTTTACAAGTAGTTATGAAATCTCTATTCTAAAATAAACTTTGAAGTCTTTTATTTTACTCAAATTTTAATACTTTGAAAAATAATTAAAATACTAGGTTCAGATTGTTTATTACAACAAGTCAGCCATTGGGATTGGCATTTTTCAATTTTATAAATAAATGGTTAACAATTTAGTATTTTGAATCATTCTTTACTTCTTTCTACTAACTATTTTTTTCCTACATGTTGTATAATTCCAAATGATCTAAAATTTTTCAAGCATATAGCCAACTTCCCTTGAAGAATGAATCCAAAGAGTTACAACCATTTTGGAAATTTTTTCATAAAGACCTGACCTTGTAAAGTGCAGCTGCCCAATTTTTCATAGGGGCAAAAATTGGATTTTTGTCACTTCAAACACTAATATCTTGAAACCTACATGGTGAAATTTTCTGAAATTTTTTCCACATCTTCTCAAACCAGCATACTACAAGACCTTATGGTTACATTTGTCCAAAAATTTGGTACTTGTATTAAAAATGGCAGTTCTGGAGCGATATTGGTAAAAACATAGTCAAAAAACTTTAGGGATTAAATGTTCTTCAAATATTTTTCTTTGTTTTATTGTAAAGATATGCATAATTCCTTCTTGTCAATCCAATTTACTATGACTATGACATACAAATGTAAAGTCAATCTAAAGTGTATAAATTGTCAAAGTTATAGGTCTTTTCAATTTCAATTGAAAGCATTCTGAACCTTCTATTGTCGAACTTTAAAAATATAAGATAAATCAGCCTATGACAGGCAGAATAGCTAGTTTGCCGTTTGCCATGTTGACATTTTTGAAAAAAGTTAATTTTTTTTTTCCATATAAAGGCAAACACAAGAAATAGAGAGAGCAATTGAAATTTATTTTTATGATAAAATATAAAACTTTTATGAATTTTTGAGTATGCTGCCTAATTGGTCCAAAACAATCTCTAGACTACTTCCAAACCACCCAAACTGTTCCCATAATGGTCATCTTCCTAATATGGTCATGATACAAAAGGATTAAAAAAATTAGTTCTTGTAATGAATCTATACTAGAAAGGTAATAGCTTCCTATAGTAAAACAATCACTAATAACTCTATCACCATCATCAAAGGCATTTTTTTGGCTTTTAACCAATCTAATGAAGTTCTAATCTCATTTATTAGCAAAAGTCTATCATGGATTGATGTAAGACTATCATGGGTGATTTTCTAGGTGCTTGCATTGGGTGGTTTGCTTGTCATGGGCTAGTTTACCTTACCATGACCGCTTGATGTTGTTATATATTACATTTCATTTTAAAAATATTGTATCTTGATTTTTTAGGATAGTTGTGTAATAAAAAATGTTTTTTCAATGTCTAATCCACCTCTATAAGTAGTTTCTATAGCCCTAAAATATTTAAAAATTTCCTCAAAAAATTTATTTAGCTTTTCACATAAATATCAAATTCCCTTTGGAGGCTTTCACACCTGCTGCTACGACTGGTCCTTTGAGTTTTTTCTAGCGTGAACAGGGAGTTGCGTCCACACCATGCAAGAGTGCTAGATGTCGATCTTACGTGGATGCGTACATGGACGCTGCAAGCACGGGGTGTGAAGGACGCCGGCAGCAGAAGACTATTTTACAGCAACTCTTTTGAAGCGGTCGTAGAAAAGCGAAAATGTAGATTTCAGGGCCTTAATAGCGCTCTTAGTTTAATGCACTTCTAAATCGCAGTTAACTTAATTCGGCGAATTAGTGGTAAACTATTAGAAGTCATGAAACCTTCAAGACGTACGCTAGCCATGCAATGCACGATAAGGCTTGCAAGTTACGATAGAATTGAAGATCGGCGGCTCTATGGATGTGTTTGATTATTAGAAATTGGGATGCTGGAGACACAAAGAACTCACACTTCGATTTTGGAGAATTCACTAATTGCACAGTTGTATTCGCACAGTGAGGCACCGCAGTGTAGTCGAGGCGCACTGATTAGAATTCTGGTCGTTCTTGTCGTTGCAGTGTCAGAGACCGCACTGTAGTGGCACCGTCGTTTTTAGAATTTGGCTTGTTTTTATCGTCGTTCTGGTACTCATACGGGGTAGAGTAGTACTGCATGTTGCAGTGAGACCTGTGTGACTGAAAAGGTTGTGTTCATAATTACAGCTCTGTCCACTTCGACAGGCGATGGCTAATCGTGGAGATGCAAAACCAGGTCACTCTGGCGGCGTAGGTCGATCCGCCTTCGTCCCGGGTACATGATGCCATCTTGAACTTTCACGCTGTACAACTTGTACGTTGATGTTGTTCTATTTGCTGAATAGCGAGCGACAATGTCATGACTTCCGCTTGTAACGAATTCAGTGACTCACTTTATTGTGGACGTAGCGGCAGCCGGCAGGTGTGGATGCTCATAGACATGTCGGTACTAATTCAGTGTGTCATGCAGTCCCAGACGTTAGCGTTTCGCGTCCTTCGCTTGCAGGACATGCAACGTCTTCAGGTGCCTCGTTCCAGACAAGTATGATTAAAAAATGCACCTCACACTGATTTTTGTGTTTGCCGTGTCAATTATTGCACTCTCATCTTCAATTTTCCTACGCATGCATGCATGGTAGTAGCTCTTACCACTGCCGCAGTCGTACATTTCACGTCTTGTTTCTTGACTAGCAATATGTGGACTCCTCGGTTTCAGCATGGTCCTGCATTTCTTTGCTAACTCATATCGATTTCCATGCAGCTGGTATAAGGCAACGGAGTTCTGTGGGCACAGCTCATGCTTCTTTGGGTGTGGAGCAATCCCTGTCTGCCTCCGGTAATGCAGACAACAGCAGCCCTGCAAAACGAGCACGAAAGGAGAGATGCCCTAATTGGATAGCTCATGAAGTGGCAGCGTTGATAGATGCAAAACGTGCTATGTTTTTACGTGAAGTGCAGAGCAACGACACATGCGAACTCATGGTTCCTGATGCTGGCAAGTAGCAGCAGATCAACAATGTCGTGAAATCTGTCGCTCCTTCCAGTAGCCCCCGTGATGGTGCCACATGCAAAAGCAAGTGGAATTTAATCCTGGCCGAATACAAGCGCATTGTCGACTTCTACGCATACAGCGGGACCAACAAGCTCACTTACTGGAAAATGAACACAATTCAACGAAAGGATGATGCTCTTCCCAGAACATTTGCATATGAAGTTTTTGAGCACATCCACTCATGGTACAACAGCCGTCCATATGTAAATCCACCTCACACGCGGGACTTACTGTCTTCACAGGATGTCAACTACAGTTCGGATCACTCACTGCCAAAGCACAATGATCACGGTGACTTCAATGACGACTTTGACAAAGACCTTCTCACATCAGAGGCCGGCCCCATGGACATTGACAACTTCAGTACCAATTCGCACTCTCGAAGTGCTGAAGTCCCAACCAACGGACAAGCGGATGCTGTTCCTCTGAATACTGCATGTCCATCGAGTTCTCCATCACCCGCACAGAAGTCAGTCCTCCCTCCGGAAGTAATTCCCCATGTCCTGAGCTCGTCTGACACTACGGACTTTGACTTCCGCCGTCGATCAGGCAACACTGCAGTGAGGAGGAAGACACAATCCGGCCACGCCATTATAGCGGAGGCTACCAGAGCCATTGGAAATGCTATGACGTCGCAGATGAAGGAGTTGGCTCAATCCAGTCGCGAAGTCGAATTTTCCAAAATTTAGATGCAACTCTCAATCTTCAGTCAGCAAATGGATTACCAACGTGATCGAGACTGACACTTGTACGAGGTAGCCAAAGCAGCGAATGATAACGCCCGACTCTCCATCGAAAAATAGAGCAAAGTAGTTCACTGTCTCTCTCGACTGTCAGCAGCACTGACATCTGGTTTCCATATGGGCCGACATGAACGTCCTCATGAACATTTTCCTCTGCCTCCACGGTCAGATTCCAACCGTGATGTCGACGATAGTGTACCACTTGCTTTGCAGAACCAGTGTAACGATGCCACCCTGTTTGAGTAGCCGTTGATTTTATGAAGCTCGATTATGGCATTTCCTTTGTCTTCGACTGTACATGTCTATCCGTGAACACATTTTCCCCACCGTGCTGTCATTTTTGTTAGTAGGCCGTACTGCAGTACCTTCTGCATGGGTTCCAAGAAGGAAGTCAGATTTGGAGCTCCTTCCTGCTCTGCTGTACATCACTCGCTGGAGAGCTTCACCGTGCGGTAAATTCCTGTACAATTCAAGGATCTGAACTTCACATTCGCCATATCGATGAGCTGGATTTCATGTTTATAATTGTGCAGAATGTTATAGTGCTACAGAAATCTCTGATTGCAAGGGCAGCAAAATATGTACATGATGCATTTCACATGCAGTTCTTTTAAAAAAAACAAAACCCCGGAAGACAGTGATGTCGTTTTATGTACCTCTGGGAGTGCCGCCTTCTGTGAAGTTTCTTTGACTACAAATGAATTAGTTCGGCCGACACGTCAGTCTGTCTGTATTTGATGTGAGTGAAGTGTTTTATAACGTCTTTGACATAATCCACAATTCCGTTGCCTGTCCCACTGTTTGACTTTGGTCTCAGATTGACTGTCACAGTGGACTGTAGACACAACATGCTACGTCCGCAGTGACTGAAAAAAAGATTTCGTGAAATCCTCCTGCTCTATATGCAGTTAGCGAGCTTCCATGCAGGACTTCATGAACACAGAGACAAACGGTGAACATGTGGCATCCCGAGCTGCAGTGACTCGGAGTCGAAGATGTTCGGTTTCATTGCATACAGGCGTCAGACTAAAGTGATGATGCAATGAGCCGGCGTTACGGTATACGCAAAAGAAAGTACTGTATATCTGCCAAGCGAAAACAAAATGTATCATACAGACTGTTCTTGAAGGACACGAAGAACCAAGCATGGACAGCAACACTCACGACAGGAAGACATCCGACGTTACCATCATTTAGTGAAGAAGAACACAATTTGACTAAAAAGGTGTATTCAATTTACATGAAGTTGACAAAGTCATTTTTACATAGAGACGGACATTCCAGTCATACTTACAAATGTAATTCTCGTCAGTAGTGCACTGCACGACTAGTTCTCTACCACTGAGCACTGACGCTATGACAGACTCACATGCTTCGCAGTGACTCCCCCCCCTCCCTTGGAAGCGTAGACTATCAACCATGTACAAAAAAGGAACGGCGATGCTTTGGTGTCCTCCGTAATGGCATCATCATCTTCAAAAATGTGTTCATAGTCTGCAAAAATAGTCAACATTACAGGGATATTGTTAGATTCATGTTTTACAAGTGAATGAAGACAACATCAGCAATGAAAAGCTAGTGCAACATAAACGACCTAGGCCGGCGTCATCACATGTTATGTGACAGTACGACAGTGCCAACATAAGAACTGGAGAGCATTTCAGTGTTTCAGTGCCGACTAGGGTTGGCACCAGCTACCACAACCACATAATGATAAGAATTTGTATTGAAGGGCCCACCTCTACCTTCGCTGTCCAAACGGAGCTATGCGCTGCAGTGTCAAGAAGACGCCGAGGTCGGTTCTTGTAACGTGCGCTTCGTCTTCAGGTGCTTCCACAGTGTCCACTTCAGCGTGAGTATGTTCCATGTCCACGTCCCTGTCAGGCCTCGGAGCAGGACCTTCACGTTGCAGGACCTCCAGAAGTCTTTCAATTTCTTTATGCGTTTGATTGAGCAAAATGTTATGAAGAATAGCACAACAGATGACAACATCCGGGACAAAAGATACATGGAAGTCTGATCTTTGGTTGGGTTCTTTGAAAGTTTGTTTCAGCAAACCGAAAGCATTCTCAACGATAGACCTGCCTCGGCTCAGACGTCTGTTGAACAAATCATCTGCCACAACAAGACCAAGTCACAGATGAGGCACCGTCCACAAGAACACAATGAGGCACCAGCAACCACGGGAGAAGTGGATAACTAGAGTCACCTAGCAAGTATGGAGTGAAACCACTGAAAGCTGGGTTTCTTTCCCACAAGCAATTTCTTTGGCCTCAAAGGAAAACTGTGGAACGCCTAAGGACGCGAGAGTCGTTCGTGGAACCAGGCATGTCCACATATAAGTCCAGAAATCGCTTAGAGCTGTCCACAATAGCTTGGCAATGTATACTGTAAGATCCTGTTTTGAAATAGAAGTAGTCTGCAGGGCAATGACGAGGTTTACCTATGGCAAAGTGTGTGCCGTCTATGGCGCCCATGACGCCTGAAAGACCATACAAAGTTTGGAAGGCAGATGCTGTCTCAGGAATGCCTTCGGCATAAGGCCAGCTAATTTCATTGCGGAGGGTCACATTTATAGCTTGAACCACTTGTCTTAGCATGATGGACACTGTACTGCGGCTGACAACGAAGAGTTCGCTTCAAATGAGCAAAGTCGCTCCATGACTTAGTTTGAACAGTGTACAAGCCACTCGCACGGGCACAGCAGCCCTATACTTGGTGTCTTTTTTTTTCAAGTATGGTGACAAGTGCTGCGCCAACGATATCAGAGAACGTTTCGTCATGCGAAACATTTGAATCCAACGCGCGTCATCGTACTCCTGCAACATGAATCTCGTGAACTATGTGGTTGATCTCGATTTCACCCAATAACTGAGGTCTTCATCAATGACTGCAAATGTGTTCAAAATTCGCCAATGATGCAATCCAGCGGCAAGTACGAAATCCATGTCGGCTGAACCAGTGTTATCGAAAGCCAATGCGTCAAAAGGATCCTCTGTACTGTCCTCTTACATAAATGTGTTTTCGAGGTCACACAATGCCCGATTGGTATTCAGGAGCATCAAGAGAATGACCGTGGCAACTGACATCAATTCTGCAGACATGTACATATAACAAAACATGGTAAAAAAAAACCGCACTCAAAATCGAGTGTGGTTCTTTTCGCCACGTTTTTGTGCAGACCCACTACGCGCATAGTCATCTTCTTTTGCAATTTCCCACTTCAATTTTTAGAATTTGGAAATGTGTAATATACCATTGGAAAGGTCTTAAAAATACCTTTTCAACGGTATATTACACGCTTTCAAATTTCAAAACTTTCAATGGGAAATTGCAAAAGAAGCTGACTGCCCACTACGCGCGCTTGCACAAAAACGTGGCAAAAAGAACCGCACTCGATTTTGAGTGCGGTTTTTTTTACCATGTTTTGTTATAGTGTGTCGACAATGTCCATGGCCAACAACAACAGTATTAAATTGAACTATACACGGAGAAACACATAATCCAAATGTTAGTAGAAGGTCGCCTCCGACTTAAACGACGACATGAATTTGAATACAAGCACTGATGCTGGTCTTTGCAAACGTCTGCTAGTAATGAGGTCGGCAGTCTACCACGCTCTATCAAACTAGGGATTGCCTCCGACTAAAAATGGCACATGAAAGAACTCTTACAAATTCCACGAAAACCCTAAACTACAAATCGGATAACTACTTGGACTGGATCTTTAGAATTTGAACTGAATAATGCATGGCATCGGAGAACAGAACATCGACTGAAAAGACTATCCTCATGGAGCAAAACAGGTGGCAACAAAAAGAGCTCATACATACACAACTACAATTCATTGACAAAGCACTACTGTCCGGCTTAGATGAAACCTGAATGTCGGTTGTCGCAGCTGCTCTGGCGTACACGGAAGTCTGCCGTCGTTTCCTTTGCACTATGATTCACAAAACTGAAAACCTAAATTGTCCCAGAACTTTTCACTAGACGACAGGAGTGTTCTTCAATGCGTCCGTTGAATTAAAATTCATCATCGACCATCAGCGTTGCTCGGTTTTGTCAACATGGACAACAAAAACGGTAAAAATCGAGCTACAAATTGGCACACTCGAGGATAGCGAATTACACGAACCTTAACAACTTCTGTGAAGTGCGAAACGGAAGGGCTCAAACTTCGTATCGTACTAACATTCATGAGGTCTTTAATTGTGGTCTGAAAACGTTGATGCTATGTCACTGCTCTGGAGCTGCCGCGGACTACCCCGTCTTACTTTGGATTGCCGGACGCAACTGTGCGACTAGTCTACGGTGCTTGACTGTTTCTTGTTGTTTTACCTGCTGTTTCATAGCATCAGGTGTGAAAGCCTCCTTTGAGTCTAGATTGAAGAAAATGGAATAATATTCAAGTCTCTTGAGTTGATTAAAGCCCAAGCCCTAGTCTTATAGCTTGGTCTAATATTAAGCCAAGGTTTGTACTAGAGTATAAAGTAAAGAAGCATCAACATTTGAAGCCTAAAATTCTTCATTATTTTTCATAAAGTCATTAGAGACATTTCATTTAGGAGATGTAGCTCACCCAAATGATTTCCAGTGAATGCTATTGCTAATGGTGTTCCATATTTTGTAGTGCATTATATATATAACAATTTGCATGAGAAAACAAAGTACATCCCATATGATTAGTTGAAATTTAAAACCTTGCAAATTATAAAGCCCTCCTACAATATTAAAGTCTTTCTAATTCCATCTTTGAACTGAAAAAAAAGACTAAACTAAACAAAACATAAAACTTGATTTGGCTTCATTTCATTTTACAAATACTATAGTTGTCATCCAAATTCTCATATTAAATAAATCAAGCTTATCCAATATTCATTGAATTATTGTAAGGGTTCATGATGGGATCTTATGCTATTCAAATTCTTACATGAATTGAATGAATTGAAGTAGTGAGTATTCAACATGACATTTATTTCCAAGACTTGTATTGCATGCATGAATTAATCATGGGATCTGAGATTGACTGTGTAGAATGGCAATTCAAACACAATACCTCCAAATCCAAGAACTATTAGAACCTCATTTAGATTAGTATCACAAGCATTTTATTGAGTTATTTATATTTTGAAATGCATGGAAGTCAATTTCCTACAATGGTAACAATGATGGATAATATAGAATCATTGCATCCAATAAATTAAAAAATAAATTTAAGGGCTTCAAAACATTATCGAGACTTACAAAAAGTGAACTATAAGCACTTTTAAAAGTTTGCAAACCAAATTGAAAAACAATTAAAAATCTTTTTTATTTTTATTCTAAAATCTTGATATTATCATATTCCATTTATAATTCAATTATTAGTAGATGTAGAATTCAAGATTACAAAGTCAACACCGTTTGCTAGTTATACTTCCCCCCCCCCAAAAAAAGGCAACAATGTTATGGACCCCTTGCATTTCAAAGCTTCAACAATGCCAAGAGTGCAAATTGAAATTGATCTCAAACATTCAAATATTAATGGAATTGAGAACTACAAAGTGAAATTAAAAACTTCAAAGAGTGTACTTTTCAAGTTATGTAATATGGGCACATTAAAAATCATTGAAATTTGGCACATTATGGCTTTATTTAGCTTGATGCCTCCCGTGAACACAACCCAAGTATAATCATTTGCAATGCCATTTTGTACCATGAAAATTTACACCATGAAATTACATGTCATACATATTCCAGCTCTAGACATCGAACAGCTACTTGCTGCGCTGTAAGGAACAAACGAGTTGTAAATTCCTTGAGCCTAGAGCTGTCCCACAATCCTCCAAGCAAAACGACAGAAAAGTGCACGAAAAAAATACCTAGGTAGAAGAATAAGTGAGGCTTTGCCCTGTGGTGGAGAAGGCAGCCTGCTGTACTGTACAATTATCCTTCCCAGTGCATAGCCTCATTCTATAAGGCCAAAATGGTAACTAAAGCGATGAAAAATTATGTACAACAAATGAGCCTATCTTAAAAATTCACAACGTCATATCTCCTCGCAGTTAAGCTCTCGTAGAAGGGGCTTTCTCAAGGATCCTGAAATGACCATACTTCAGAACTTCGTCCTTTGAAGCAGGTGCCTTTGCCACCTTCTTGACAAATTTGCACCTGGTCCAAGGATAACAAATGGAACAATAAAATCCATACTGTATCACCAAGCCATCCTGAAGCGGAGCCTCCTACAGTTCAAATGGCAACAAGTAAGGTATGTACACCTAAAAGCTCCAAATAAGCATGTGTAAATGATTCATATTATTGTATTGCCTTGATATTTGTTGGCAATCAAAAGAGGATTCCAACAGCTTGGCTCTTATGTTTTACACTACATAAATAAACTCAGAAGTTGATTACAGATAAAAACTAAATTGAAGTGCTCATTACAGGTACACCTATAAGCAACCCGCAAGCTTTCATGTTCAGAAAATGTTAACTTTAGGAGAGGGTTCGCATTAAGTGTAGTTACCTTACGTCAAAGACGTTGATACTGCGCACCAGTTTTACAACCCCATTCCAAATACGACGTATTGGAATCAGGTAAGCTGCTCCGCAAAGCAAATAAATCGTCTCCAGTCCTCAAACTAACACCATAGTAGTTCAGATGATCTGCAACACTGTTGCCAGCAACAGACCTGCCATGACCCACCAGAGAATCCTGTGTTATTGAATTGTGATAAAGTAACTCAAAAAAACTCAAAAAAGGGGATCCTTTTCCAAGGCAGTCAAAAGAGAACAAACTGAACAGCAGCTGTCATTTGATTTCCAAGGTACTCAAAAAGGGTAAGGCGGACCTGCTGCAGGAGGTATCCTCGCCAGAGCCGTCACAAACTCGTTCAAACTCGTATTGCAGTCGGCCTATGGCCACTCTAAAGATCCAGACCTGTACCATGCAGCAGCACATTAGTGAGGGGAATCAACCCGTGCAGTACTCTGTCTAAAATTCTTCAAAGCTAATATTCCTGAACACCATGAAATTACCCATGAGCAGGAACCACCTGGATTGGTAGATCATTCCAGGAAGTTCCAATCTAAACGTCTCTTGACATGCAGACACCAAACCATAGAAGAGAATCCAAGTACACAACGAGAACTAATTATTTCTCGAAGACAACGAGAGCAAAAATATACGAACATAGACCAAGCACACCCACTTCCGGAAGACAACCCGATATTTTATTCCAAGGTTAGAAGATCAGTAATTACGAACCTCAGTAGCAAAGTGGTGGTAAGTCTTTTCTCCTAACCATGGATAATTCGGAGGCAGATGAGGTACTATGTCATTTGCATGCGTCACGCGGGTCGTCAATGGAACATGCTCATTAAAATACGTTGCGAAGGCATAATTCCCTACACGAGGTTGCCCAAATGTGACAACCTCGACATTCCTGAAGCCATAGTTTACCTGAAAAAAACAGCAAATGAGGAAGTCAATACATATCGCTGCAGATAAAGTTAGTCAAACGCCGTTTACAATCTCTACAGATATTTCACGGCCAAAAGACAGTTCATGACCTAGAACGAACGCTCGTCTGTTTAGAGCCTACCATCTACTAAATTTTAATTTCGTACAATTTCTGCAGAACTTTGGTTTTGCATGATGACATATGTACTACGTGACAAAAAATACCTTGTTGACACGGACTCTAAACCTTGATAAGTGAGACTTTTTGACACATAGATGGGCAACTATTTGGAAACTAGATGAAACTCACGAACCAAATCTGCAAAGTTTTCTTCCAACGGAAGTACCGTATTTCAGTCGTTAAATGAACTCGCAACTATGGAAGTAAACAACTCGAAAACAAGTTCTCTGGGTGACATGGTCGTCCCTCTGTCACTATCCCATTGGGCATGACTGGTTTGCTAAAAGACATTCTTAACGCACAAGGGCGTCTCACATGTTAGTTAAAAGACTCACAGATAGATCAAGTCCACAGAAGGTAGCCATTGCGCCTCCCATGGAGTGTCCTGTAATCATAATACTAAGGTCACTCCTGGCATGTAAAATTTCTTGCACAGCATCAACAACCCGCTCCCGTAATGTGGTGTTGTGATAGGCTGCATAGAACCCACTGTGTACCTGCTACAAGGAACAAGGGAATTAGCAGACAATTATACCGCTTATCCATCTATCAAGCAACCACAAACCCGTTTAAAGAACTCGACTTAAGTCAAAACATGAGCCACAATAGGATGAGGTTCAAACATATTGGAATGGGAACAAATTTACCATTGCATCACTCAGTCCTGGGTAATCCAGATCCAACTCTCTGAAATATAAGTCTTCTGCCCAATTCTGCATGCTGCAAACCACATGTGCAAAACATTTTATCACAAAGTCATTCCTCACAAATCAATAAATTCGAGAACATAAAGCGATGTTCCCACTTTGCATCAACATGTAGTGACAACCACTAGAAGTCAGAGATTAACATAACACTCACCTAGTATCCTGAGTTCCACGAAAAGCAATTACAATAGACTTCAAATTTTCTGCCACACCAACAAAAGCCTGCATAAAACATGAATTGATGGTCAGCAAATTGCATTAGGTACAGATGTAGTTTTAGGGATCCATTGGACTCAACCCTTCGTTTTCTAAGCACAATAAACCCCAAGGTTAATGAGCTTTAACCCCTGGATCCCTTCTTCTAATTTTTCAATTAAGCAAGAGAAAACTAAGCAAATCAACATTCAATGAACACTACCAGAGCATATACCTGGAGACAGTGTGGATCTATAATAAGGGTATGGATCTTGAAATCCTGCGCCATGAAAAATCATCAAACGAATAAAGCACTCGATGATCAAAAAGGGCATATCAGTCAACACTCGCACAGAAGATTAGAAGAAAACGAGGAACATGAGATTAATGTGTTTTGAAGAGGGTCTAGTCTGAGGACTCTAGGCTTGCAAGGGTAGAGATTGTATGCCCCATAAGAAATGAAACATAAAAAGAAGTTGACATACCTTGGTCAAACCTTTGCAACGAGAACATGACCATGATAGAAGTGACGTGTCGTCCACAATGTAGACCTAGCATACAATTCAATTTTACGTTTATCTTTAACAGCAGTGAAAAAGTCACCTACTGAAGCAAGATTTACATTCCTATATTCCTGCAATGATATAAACTGCAAATCAACTATTGAATTTTCAGAAAAAACAAAGGCAATAAACAGTTAAGAAGCAAACAAAACCAACAAAGAAATCGATAACAAGAACAGTTCAAGACATATACCGCAGAAGCGTACTCCACAAGAACGAGCGTTTTCGTCCTATCATATTCACAAAGTACAGTCTTCTGACCTGTACAAGCAAATCCTCATTTTTCTCAGTCTTGTCATTCTCCTCAATAAGACAGGACAGGAGTATAGAGGACTTGCCGGCAGACCCAGCGTTCAATAGGGCATGGAAAGCGCCAAAGTCGTATCTAAGGTATAGGAATCCAATAAGAGGTCAATGAAATCAACTCCTAGGAGACCGAAAATTTGTCAAAAATTTACTAGACCCTAGCAGGAAGCCTAGCAACCGTTCCAGCCTAATCACAAACCCTATTGGCTCCGTTCCGTAAGGTTTTGCGGTTTATGAGGGTCATTAAAGAGCACCCTGAAGCCGGGATCGGAAATCTCCATTTGCAAGGGATCTCAAACTCGAGGAAGAAAACATATCGAATGCCGGATCTCCTCCTCCGGATCCTCTATAGTATAAATTAGCCAATAACGAATTTCCCCGAACCCTAGTTACGTCCTCACTGGAACGATCCTTAACCCTAGGCTAAGTCCCACCCAAACCAAAGAACTCAAGCATGACAGCAACCTGAGGATGCAAAAAGCAACCATGACACGCACCTGTTTCGGCAGATGCTATACATGTTACCAAAGTTAAGAACAGTATGATAAATTCATACTGATGTTTTCGATCGTATCCCATTCCTAATACCAATCTGTCAAAGCACACAAATCATGGCTCAGTATTGAGAGCAGCAGCAAGGATGTAATAACAATGCGTACAGGATCCAGAACGTCGACAAAAAGAAGTTCAAAGAAGTAGATCCCCTGAGAAAACCAAGCAAAAGTAAGCAAACCTACGAAAATACGAAAGAATGCGAAACCTCGGTAAAGGTGACTTACCAGCTTCGGACTCAAGCGAAACACCAGATGAAGTAGCGCTAGTGGATGCAGATGTTTGAGATCATAAAGTCTAAAGAAAACAGAGAAAACGTAGGTTTAAGTGCAAAAGACCAGATGAAACATGATCGAGAACTCAATTGCAAATATACACCAAACAAAATTGCTTCCTCGCATTATTCCTTGACAAGAGCTTCCACGCAAGCAGCAAATTCATAAAGCTGACAAGTTCTCGTAACCAAACCCTAAAACTTACTCCAAAAGAAGCAAACTTTGGACCAAGAGATCCTACAATTAAAATTGAAAAATACTTCTCCTCCAATTTCAAAGCTCACCGCTACTGAGACCCCATCGACCCCCTTTGCTTGCACATCGAATTGTCAAATGACGAAGCTCCTGATACCGACCGATCATCTCCCATGCTGGTCGTCGTGGAAGGCTGGAATTGAATTAGCCAACACGAATGAGTTCCAGAGCACACGAATTCTACACCCTTGAAATTCTTCTAAATCACAAACGAATGAACCAACCAACCAAGCAATTGGGCTGCAGATGTCACCACCGACTTCCGCCAGAATCATCCCAAACCACCGACTAACCCAGCAAGCAATTGGGCTGAAACTAAAACCAGTGTCGAATTGTTCCAACAGACTTACAAAAGAACTCAGCAACGCGAGAGAAGACGGCACGTCCAAACACTCCGGCGAGCACGCCACAACCAAGCGTATAAGGCACCTCCTACGACATGACGGGGTTAACCGACCCCCTCGCTCGTCCCCCCGATGTCATTCCAGGGGTGCACGTAAAAAAGTAAAAAAACACTATTTTGTGCTTCAATAGTTTACAGTATCTTCTCCATCTCCGCTACCTAATTGGGGATCTCTGATTGCAAATATGAATTCAAAGTTTGCAAATTTCATCATTGCGTAGCAAGTAAAAAGTTGCAGCGTCTTCCCTCCGTCGGGGACGAGTGAGGGGGACGGTTCACTCCGGCCACGGACCGACCTTCCGTCACAGGGGATGGATGGATGCAACCCCCGAAAGAGAATTCCTGCTAAAACCCAATCAGAAAATGGGGTCAGAAACTGCAGGAATGGATTTTTGGGGTGGATCCTTGCGATCTGCGATGAGGAATCTGTCGAGAAAGGAAAGTATCGCGCAGAGGGAGGACGAATGTTACTGTGACAGTGAGGCGCTGGCATCTTTCGTCTCTCAGGACATGGCACCTCATTGGGAACCTCATTGGTTGTTGCTAGCCCATTTTTATTGCTCTTTTGGTGGCAAAGTAACACCCAGTGAACCGACCGGGTTGTAAATGCGTTCCCTGTCGAACCCCTAAACGAAAGGCCTTTTCTGAGCTTCTAGGAATTTGCTCTAAATTGAACAAAAGGCCAACATATTCACAAGGTGTATTAACTTTTTTTTGGAATTATAACCACGCAAATTTAAACTAGACATGTTAGAGATCACATAGAAAAAGAAACAACAACAACAATATCATTTAAGGATTGAAAGATTATAATGTTTGATCATGAGTGTGTTAAAACTGCGAAAGTGATTTCAAGTCTTTCAACCCTCTTTTCACATGTCAAATCTAAAAAGTTGGTCACCAAAAGAATATGAGGATGAAGGACCTAACACGGCTAACTCCAATCAATTTATGGCTTCTTGAAATCTACTATACAATTTTTTTAAATGAATTTCTAATTTGATTTTATCTCCAAGATACAGTGTATTTGAGGTTCATTTTGAAGAGCCTTCACCACTACAGAAAGTCAAGATTGCAATGGACACATTGCACAAAATCTTGAATAGTAAAATCATAATCAATCATTTTCAAAATCATTTTTTGATGCTAAAACTAGACTTTAATTCCTAAAGGTTTTTGACTATGTTTTCATCAAAAATGCTCTAGAATTGCCATTTCTAACACAAGTACCAAATTTCAGGAAAAAAAAAATTTAGACAAATGTAACTATAGGATCTTGCAATACACTAGTTTGAGAATATGTGGAAAAAAATTTAGAAAATTCCATCGTGTATATTGCAAGATATTAGCGTTGGAAGTGACAAAAATCCTTTTTTTTGCCCTTGTGAAAAAACGGGCAGCTGCACTTCACAAGCTCAGATCTTTATTATAAAATTTCCAAAATGATTGTAACTCTTTGGATTCATTCTCCAAGTCAAGTTGGCTACATAATTGAAATTTTTTAGATCATTGGGAATTGTACAATATATAGGAAACAAATAGTAATTAGAAAGAAGTAGAGAATGATTCAGAATACTAAATTGTTAACCATTTATATATGGTATTGGAAAATGCCAATCCCAATGATTGACTTGTTGTAATAAACAATCTAAATCTTATTTTTTTAATTCTTTTTCAAAAATATTAAAATTGAGTAAAATAGAGGACTTCAAAGTTTATTGTAGAATAGAGATTTCATAACTACTTGTAAACTACCCTCAACTAAAACTCCTTATAACTTTCATCTCATTAATCAAAATGGAATGATTCAAAGTTTTCCTTGTTTGTAGAAATCCAAAAAAATAATTTCAAATTTTTATTTTTCAATTAAGTGATTTTTAAAAAGAGTTTTTTTGTTGCTCGGGTTGCCTGCCAAGCAATGAAAACTACATATCATTCAATAACTTTTTGACAATGTAGTCAAAAGTTATGAAAATTGTTGGGCCTTAAAGCTACTCCTCAAAAAAATGTTGTGTTAAAATTTAAAAACAAAACAAAAATTCCATTCATAGTGAGCTACCCAAAATTGCTATGTTGCCAAAAAATGCACTTTGGTCCTCTAGGGGTTAAATATGAAATTTTTTAAAAGTATAAACTTCTTAAAATAGCAACTTGGTTAGGTTTTGTTTAACTTCAAAGTATTGTCGACACCAAAATTTGGTGCCTCGAGCATTTAGAGGCTAAGAATGAAATGAGCAACATATTACTTGAAATATCTATCACTAACATTGATGCGGTGGTTTAGGACTTGCATCTTGAAATGTATGCAAGTTAGAAAAAAAACCCAGATAGAATCATCCACATATGTATGTTTTGTCCACAAAATTGTCTATTATTAGTAACTTTCATCCAAATATTGGCAAATCCAGTGTGTTTTTTAGGAAGGTTTGGCTATTTCATTATTTCTTTCGAACATTTTTTTTAGTGTTAAAGAAACAAGTGCCAAATTCAAGTAAGAACTGAAACAAAATTGCCAATTTTTTTATATTGCCCGCAATGGCCCCAAGGTGGAGGCACCTGTTTCTGTCACTTTAAGCAATTATGTATACTTTGAAGTAGCATGAAAACATGAAATTATTTTTTGTACTTTAGAAATTGAAAATCATAATTTTTTTTTCCTTAAATGACAATTTTCTAAATGTGTTTGAATATACTATGAATTTGTGAAGTTCAAATGTATGGTGTACCCCAAACCATTGTTTGCATTCATGTATGCAAGTTGTACATTTTGGTCTTTCTATATCTATATATTTTCAAGATATAGTGACGAGGAATAGGTACCTCTACTTTATTTGATTATTGCAAAAGAATTAATTTTTTTACATCAAATATTAATCACTAAGGACGTACTTTTATGTGGATTTGGAATTGGAAAATAAATTTCAAGTTTTCTTGGATCATAATTGTTTTTTCCAATTTTAAAATTAATTTTCTAAAAGATGAAAACTTGCTTCACTTTTCATGGGCCTTAACACGGAATTAGACATTTTTGCACTTGGAGGATGCAACATTGCACTTGGCTAGTACGGCATCTAAAATGCACAAACTCAAATGTTGAGGGAGGGGGATTAGTGAAAACTTCATTTACTCTTAGTAGGAGAAATTGCTTCGCGAAAAGTAGTCAAACAATCCATTTTTTATAATTATTTCATGAATATCTTTTACACTTTTTACAAAACGCTACTTTCCAGACATATAACTCTACTCTTCACACTCAAGTACTTCTACATACCTACAACTACAAGGTGAACAAGTACTACATAATATCAGAATTTCCTAATACATATTCAAATCATTTCGCAGACATTCATCATCAAGGTTCTCCATCTGCATTGCCATGTATTCCAGAAGATGCGCTTTAGCCTCTGGTGGAATGATCACTGTCTCCTCTGTTTGCACACCATACACTGTAATCTTGGAACCTATAACATGACCACTTCTCCCTCGACGAGGGACATCAGTCCATGAATATATAGCGGCTTCCTTCTCGGTCCAGCCCAACATCTCACCAGACGGTTCCCATGTTGACTCCATACAATTCGTGTACCTCACTCGGTCACTACCTGCTTCATCATGTGCTTCAGGTCTCATAGTAGGCCAATACCACAAGACCTTCATCTTTGAGGCCCACGTCCCCTGACCGAATTCGAGCACCTTCCCTAAAAAAAAAGGTACTCTTGCTCTTACTTCCGCTAGTTCTACAGTAAAGGCTACGTACTGCCCTACAACAACGTCAGTCTCTAGATTGAATGGAGGAAATGGATCTTCTTCTGCATCCTGTCGTACCTCTGGTATAACTGCATTCCTTCTGCCTCGAATCCTCCCGCCAATGACTCTTCGTGATGTTAATTGTATAGATCTATCTCTGCGAGGTCCAAAATACCCCCTTCTCTCAGGATTTGGCATTGTTGCCATAATCCTGTCAACAGCTACACTCTCCGTCGTATTTCCATCCTCATCAGCAACTGCACTTGCAATTGTACCTCCTTCCACGTCAGGAACATTTCCATCATTCATGTTTTGGTTGAAGACGTCATTGGGCCAAAATGGTAAATCTCGGACACCTTCTCTATTTCGTTGTGGAAATTCCTCCAAATACTCCTTGAACTGTTATGTTTCATCCACCACTTCCATGTTCCTGATCGGGTTGAAGCCTCTATCTATCATCTTCTTCTTGTATGCAATGAACTCGTCCAATGTTTTCAATTCCCTCTGATGAGCTGCAAACACCTCCGCGAGGTCTGGTTTCTCTGCTACGCTAGGCAATGAATTCAGACACATATGCCCTCTCGTTGGGCCCCACTCATCTGTGCAAAAATGCTTGTGTTGCACACAGACCAACCCATTCTCCACGTAAAACCTCATATGGTATGGAAATGTAATGCCCGTCAGTGATTCCCCTCCTCGTAGCAAATGAGGTGTGATAAATGCCTTCCAGTCGCGAATGTGCTCAAGCTTGCGAGCACTCACGAAAGCCTCTGTGTATGATGTTCCATTTTCCACCAGCTGCAACATCTCTGTCAAAGTGTCTATGTCCCTCCTCTTCAGTACGTTTGAAATCACACTGAACCTCTGATCGATGTCCTCATATGTGTGGCCCACTATCAAAAAACAGAGATGCACTTCCTTGAAAAAACCAAGCCCAACTAGTGCAGCACACATGGCAAACATGTAAGCGTTCTTGTTCTCCCTCGTGGTGTTATCCGCTTGAATCCTCAATGTCGGTGGCAATGACCCCTTCCTTCGCTTCACGTCGCATATGACGTCCATCACCGACGTTACGACTTGATTACTATCATGCTTGTGGTGAGCATCTATCCATACGTCCGCATACATGCCAATACCATATACAAGTATACCACACAAATGAGTCTTCACAAATCGAGATTCGATGTTTTTCATAGTCTACCTCATCTCGGTATCATGGTCGTATTCTGATCCATACCGTCAACAATTAAACACATGAAAAAGTCCGGAGTGATCATTGCGGACTTCTTGAACAACCAATAATCTCGCCTCTCTTCCATCTGATATCGAATGTGCAGCACGTACAACTCTTTATCTTCACCTTTGCTACAGCATTTGTCGTGGATTCCATCCCACACTTATACTCCCAACAATGATAACACTTCAAAAACCGCGAGAAAGGTGGAATTTGCACATGCGGTAATTCCTTCCTCCAAAGCCGACAAAATGAAGACATTGACAACTCCGACCCGTCCACTAGTTTCTTCACTTCTTCGTTCACATACTGAAAAACATCCAACTTATTAATATTCATTGGCAATAAAATCAACAAGAGAAACGCGTTGTCCATTTTCCTACGAATCGGTCGATGGGGCTATTGACAACTGGCTTTGTTGAAGAAAATATTGAGGCTTTCTCTAGCTGCTGACATTTTTGCACTTTCCCTGTGCTGATACCTATTTCCATGAACAGCTGCCACTCTACCATATACAGCATGTGCTGTCTTCAATTGCTTCAAACGCCTTTGAGAATAACCCAACGCCGCGGCGTAGCATGCATTGCACAAGATCCTGCCATCTAGTTTTGTCACGTACTTGTCTCTTGTCGGACCCTCCGTGCGAGTGTAAAAGGCATTAAGCATTTGCATTATCCAAGTGGCACGTGCTTCGTACTTCTGTCCCCAAGCCATATATTGTTGGTCCAATACATATTTTGCATCTACATCACGTAGACAATAGCGTTTACATGCCCCCTTTCCTTTGCACACATAACACTATCCAGAGTAATTTTTTGACTCGTAGACTCTCCCCTCTCCCGTGGACTTCTCACCCTTACCTTTCGATTTGCCATTGAATACCTCCTCCTCGATGTAAACTCAGGTAGTCCTTCTACTCTTGTGAAATCCGCAGTGCTACCTTCAGAGCCTTGCGTCATAGGAGAATTTTTTTCTTGTGTGCTTCTGACACCTTGACTTGGTGGTGTACATTTGGAAGTGCTTGGGTTCTCTTCTATGTCATGAAAATCAAACTGTGGTGCTGAAACAGGAGGAAAAGAGAAATTTTGCCCATCACTTGCATTTGTTGCCATTGTTCTCACCTCGTAGGGATGTGCAGAACAAATTGCAGCACGACGCCATCGTATAATTTTATCTACACAATCTCCCATAGTCTTCCCTACCAACTCACCAACCCATTATGTTTCATGTACAACATGTGTTACACAAACTGCAATCTCAGAAGGTCGTAATTTCTCTTGGTGAAGTTCATCACCGCATGCAAAATTTGTATCCACCATGCCTACCCCCACAACTCGACCTTCGTCTCCAAGAAGTTGAACCATACCATTGGCAGTTTGGAATTGTCCATCCACAGGTGCACTATCTTCTTCTTCGAATAGTCTTCCTCGTACCACATGCGCCAATCTTTCTCCTACGCTCCTTCGTTCAGTAGCAATCAATGTTGTCGTCACCACATTGAATACCATTGGGCTTCCAAATGCTTCTGCTGCCATTTTTCTGCTTCATGAGTGATATATAATAGTCATATATTTCGTGCAGAGCTTCTTTAATTCACTATCTTTGCAAACCACTATCCTCTATGTATTTTCATTTGCACAGTACACAATAAAAAAATGGTTTTTGATAATTTTCAAAGCACAATGAAAACCCCCTGACCATGGCTACTTTTCAAGTCCTCACAAAGAGTAATACAAAAACGAATCCAATGTTTTTGTTTCTTTTTTCCCTTCATTTGCTTCAGTGCAGTTTTGCAAATGTTCTTGTCCATCATATTGAAGCAACCATTGCATGCTCTTCATACAACTTGCACATAATGAATTTTTATCAATGTAATTATTTTAAATGTCCAATTCGTTATACTGCAAAACACAATCTATCTACATATGGAGGGCTACATTACTTTTTTACTCTATCAATTATTAATGATGTTTTGTAAGTGAACAGTTTCTATAGTAATATACTTGTATTTTTAAATACAAACATAATACATACTCGTTGGAATTCTTATACAGTGGCCACTACTTAGTAAACATGCAAACAACACCATCTCATTCCAACTTCTAATAAATGCACGATACCATTGATATCATTAATAGCATTCATCATGCTCTCTTTCTTTCTAAAGGTTTTCATGTGAAAGTTCAAACCCCATACTCTATATATCTGAATTGCTAATTTGTAAATGCAAGATCCCTCTCATAAGAATCACTGAACTGTACATGGAATTTAAAGAAACGCGACATGAGGGTGATAAGTTCTAACAATTTCTTCTGATACTTCTGTAGTACATACTCTTCTTTTACATGTTGCTAGATAACCAACATGAAAGTCTTGTAAACTCTCTATATCCTCTACATAGATTTAAATACAAACATTAAGGTCCTACAAACCAACAAGCATTCATACTCTTTAAGTGCTAAAGTATGATCATTGTAATTCTTTATGACTACTTACAATATACTCAACGATTTAACAACTTTTGCATATGAATTATATTTGCTATTTCACTTACGTCCACAACATTTCAAGCTCCTCTCCGAGAGTTTCTAATAACTACTGCAATTCACATTATAAACATTTCATGGACACTTTTGCCTTCAATTGCAAAAGAAAAAGACAAAGACGCATGAAAATGTGGCTTTTACTAATGTTCTTTTCCATAAAATCAGTTAGTTCCACTCCACTTCATGAAAAAAAAGACTTCTACGAATAATCGATTAGTCTCATAGAGAAAAGGCCTTCTTTCTGTTTTTTAACAACATTAATAGATATTCGGAAAAAAATCCAACTCAAGCAATGATTTTTCTCTCATGTCCCACCGGTCACTTTCGCGCTACTCTTTTCTTAAACAACATTACTAAAAAGAATTACAAAACACAATCTTCCGACACCGCACGATATTTACAGTGCAGATGTTCAACACAATTTTTCCCACACATTACATGATAAAATTTCACAAATCATAAATTCTTTGCACCATATTCTGGGCATTCAAGAAGTAGCAGAACTGCAATTTCGGAGATATTTTCTGGATATAACATTCATACCGCGCAATCAAACACTTGTTATAAGGATTTAAATTATTTTATGATTCACTTAGAAATGGCTACCTACTTACACATATTTAAACCTTTGATTTAACAATACTTGATACGAGAAGCAAGATGTACTTTCAGCACTACAAATGTATGCAAGAAAAACATATAAATTTCTCTTGTACAGTGTATTTACAAAACCTTTACTAAAAAAATTGCAAGATTTTTTCATTGCTTTGCACACCCAATGATACAATACCACAGAAGAAACTGGTTTCCAAAAAAATGTATCATTCAGTTGGGGAAGTCCATTAATCCAAAAAAAAATGTATCATTCACTGTGCAAGTGCTTTGCACACCCAATGATACAATACCAAAGAAGAAACTGGTTTCCAAAAAAACGTATCATTAAGATGGGAAAGTCCCGGAATCCAAAAAAAAATGTATCATTCACTGTGCAAGTGCTTTGCACACCCAATGATACAATACCAAACAAAAAACCGGTTTCCATAAAATTTATCATTAACTTGGGAAAGTCTCGGAATCAAAAAAAAAAATATCATTGAGTGTGCAAGTGCTCTGCACACCCAATGATACAACACCAAAGAAGAAACTGGTTTCCAAATTTTTTTATCATTAAGTTGGGAAACTCTCGGAATCAAAAAAAAATGTATCATTGAGTGTGTAAGTGCTTTGCACACCCAATGATACAATACCAAACAAGAAACCGGTTTCCAAAAAAATTTATCATTAAGTTGGGAAAGTCCCGGAATCCCAAAAAAAAATAAAAATCTCTACGAACGGAATTTATATTTTTTTTCTTTGAAATTTTCATACAACACGTGCCCAAGTAGTTGCTTTAAGGCCCAACAATTTTCAAAAATTTTGAGCTCATAGTTAGGAAGTTTTTGCATGAAATGTCATTTTCAGTCCTTTGCGTGCAACATGGGCAGCAAAAAACATTCTTTAAAAAACACTTTCTAAAGAAATAAAAATTTGAAATTGATTCTTTAAATTTATATGTACACGAAAAGCTTTGAATCATTCCATTCATATTTACGAGTCAAAAGTTATGAGGATACTTAGTTCAAGGATACTTATGGAATCTCAACTCTAAAATAAACTTTGAAGTCTTTTATCTCAATCATTTTTCAATACTTTTGAAAATTAAAAAAAACATTGGGTGTACATTGTTTATTACAACATTACAACCGTTGAGATTGGCATTTTTCAATTCCTTAAAAAAAAAATTCACAATTTAGTGTTTTGAATCATTCTCTACCTCTTCATACTTACTATTTTTTTCCTATATGTTGTACAATTCCAAATGATCTGAAATTTTTAAAACATGTAGCAAACTTGTCTCCAAAAATGAATCCATAGAGTAGCCACCATTTTTGACATTTTTTCATACAAATGTGACCTTGTGAAGGGCAGCTGCCCGTTTCTTTGAAGAGACAAAAAAAGGATTTTTGTCAATTCAAACGCTATTATCTGGTAATCCACATGGTGGTAAATTCTGAAATTTTTTCAACATCTTCTAAAACAAATTTACTACAAAATCCTACGGTTTCAGGTGTCCAAAAATGCTTTTTTCTAAAAATTCGGCACTAGTATTAGAAATGGCAGTTTTGGAGCGTTTTCAGTGAAAACTTAGTCATAAACATTTATGGGTTAATTGCAAAACAAGTTGGATGAAAATAATTGGATTACGAACTGGATGAATTTCAATGAATTACTAATGGGAGGAAATTAATTTCATCACGACTTACATAAACTTCATTGAATGAGTTATTAATGAAGTCTATTAATGTTTGCCATTTTTTGGATGGACATACATTGCGATCGAAACAGACCAGCTGTGGATGAAATCTAGACCCGACATTCACAAAACCCTAATGCTACTGCACCGCCTTCTCCTCCTTCGAACAAGAGGAGTCACGGAAATTGAAGCCGGACCGCGCTATCAGACGCAAGGTCTACAGATTCTATCGACAAATCTTAATCGGAGCAGAAGAACAACAAGTTGGCGTTTGCAAGCACGGTCAAATCCATCTAAATTTTGGCGACTCAGGGGTGCTGAACTCGAATGTGGATGCACGGCTCCCACACTTGGGAGAGCGACTAAACTGTCTTACCAATTTCTGGTCGGACAGGTCGAGCTGCGCGTTTTCCATTTCTGTACTTCATCGGTTCGAAGGAGGTTTGAATTCTATGATCACGTTCTCACAATTTATGTTTCCCTCATCAAAACAAGAGTACCAGACTGAAATTGTTTCCTACAATTTAGGGTGAATAGTATCGGCTATCATACCCCCCGTGCGCGCGGAGGGTATGATAGCTGATACTGTTCAATGGAAAGGCATAGTTCACAATTTTTAATTTGCTTACAAGTGAACAGTATCGGCTGTCATACCCCCCGCGCGTGCGGGGGGTATGACCGCCGATATTGTTCACAGCAAACCGAACTTGCATTTGCGATTTTGACATGATATTTCTACGATTTCTATTGCAACTGTTCATTGCAAAAAAAGCGGAATTTTGTTTCTTCTTACCTCTTCCGTGCGTGTGCGGGTATACGCTCGATCAAGTCGAAGACGCGCTGTCTGTCCCCACGCCAGTGTCGAATAGAGAGGCCTTGCCTTGGGAAAGCGCCGGGCTTCTGGCTGCAAGTAGACTTGGCCGGGAAATAAAGGGGCCCGTGATTCAACAAAAATGTGGAAGCATGCTCATAAAGTCTTCATAATGCACCATAAACTCCCAATATAATATCACATGCTTGTAGAAAATAGTTGGAGTTGCTCATAAACCAAATAGTTCCCTTCTAGGGAGATCCCGTCACCAAAAGTTATGAGCCCTCGAAAGTTTTGTCCTTTCGCTCCATGGCAATTATCCCTCTTTCACTCCATCAAGCATAACTTCCACACAAAAACTCCAAATTGAGCGAGTGATAGTTTTTTGGAAACCTCAAAACAAGATAAACAAACTCTCAAAATTTCATTACCAAAATCTTCTGTAGAAAAAAGCTCTCCCTCTCCAAAGATGGTTTCCTTAAGCAAAACTAAGAGGAGGAAGAAGAAGGCCCTCCACCTTATCTTCCACCTCACCTCCCATCCCCTCCACCTAAGCGAATTGCCACATGCCACTAAAGGCCACATGGACCACAATTTGTCCATTGACCACCCTTTTTGCCCCATAACTCTATCCTTATCTCCTACGTGGCGACTACATGGCCTTCAAATCTCTTTTAAAATCCAAAAGAAAGATAAAACAATCTTTATCTTTCCGGTTAACAACTTTTAAAATCTACAAACAAAGTTTAAAATGCTTTCAACTAAAGAAATAAAAGAACTAATGCCTAATGATTGTCTAATAGAGGTAAAAAAGGTAGAATCTTCTCCATGTGGATCTTTAGACTCTCCAAAATACCCTTTAATTTGACAACATTTAGTTATTTTTACATAGTATATGTATACACGATGCGACACCGGCGCTCCCAAACAACTTGCTCTCCTTGATTGCGATTGAATCTCACAAGTTATGGCGCTCTTCTCCGCCGCTGTTCTTCTGGTTTGCATTTGTTTTTCTCGTTTCCAAGATACCATTGATTCACACCGTTGTTCGTTTGGTCGACCAGCTGGGATTTGAAATTGTAGACGATGTCGGTGCTTTAGAAGGAAGAGCTTGTTCTCTGGAGTGGAGCGTCTTGCGGTTGAAGGTGAATTCCGTTTTCTATTCCGTTTTCAATGTTGGATTTCACTCTAACATCCACGTGCAGTTGTAGGTCGAACCATTGTGTTGACACAACAACCGAACCTTGCAGTGTCGATATTCAACTACGATCTGCGGGTAAAAGGGTTTGGAGCGTCTGCCTGCAGTTTGGCTACGATGTGCGGCTTATGTGCAATGTGTGGATGTTGGACAAGTGAGAGGCAGGGGTCGAGGGCGTGATTCGTTGGCGTAGCAGGGAAACAAGTAAACATTCGGCGGGTGGGTGTAACTCAGATTTCTACAGTCACCGTGTTGTTGCACACTCCCTTGATACTGCAGAGCTCTCTCTGAAAGACATAGCAAGGCTTGTATGCCGTAGGTGTTGCATCACGTTTGCATGAAAATTTTAAGTGCTCCCCTGTTGTTTTCCTATTACGTTAAGTAAGTCAGCACTGTGGGAATTCTGTCGTAACAGAAATAAACTTTGAATGAGCTACAGAAATCCAAATAACGAGCGCAGATGGTCACCAGCAGATCCAAGCAGAGTGTTGTTGATTGCAGACCTCATATCTGCAATCAATGAAGCCAATTTCTAAGTCAGTTACAGTTTGCTAGTGTGTATAAGCATGAAAAAGTTTGTGCATGCGGCTAGTTCTGAAATTTGGTATCATCGCAGACTGCCAACTTTCTATAAATGTATTCGGACAAACACAAGTCACTGAACGCCCACCTAATCTAAGTAAAAGTCATCGCAGACTGCCGACTTTTTGTAAAGGTATTGGGACAAACAAAGGTCACTTAACGCCCACCTAATCTAAGCAGAAGTCACTTACTGGTAAGTGATACAAGCAAACTGTCATTTGGTGTCGATATTATCTTCGATATGCAAGACCGGCGCTGGAGGTACAGATTTAAATAAGAAAATGAGACCCACAGTTACTTGAGCTTGTAATACAAATACAGAAAGTAGAGAATGTAACTTAATCAAAAAAGAATTTGAAGAAGGGTACTTAGTTTGCTGTGATCACTTAGCGCCCATCTATTAGATGAATGTATAAAGCCTCATTGAAAAATCTTCATCGAAAAGAACAATTGTGTTTGAGCCTCTGCCTGTCTTTAAAAAAGTAGCTTAAAGAGAATATATGTGAATACACTGTCAAGATTATGAGAAAACAAGAAATTATTTTTTACTGCATAAAAGATTGTGAAAAGGAGGTTTGATAGTCCGTGTACTATTAAATTGAACAACAAAACTGCCAACGAGCCATTTGCAATCCCAGTGTTTTCAATGCTTCTTTTTGTTGAACCATAGGAATATTGTCAGAGCGCTTTTAATAATAGAATTGAAGACTCATAATATAGAGTACAGATCGTGTATATTCAAATGATATCATCTTCACCATTTGAAATTAAAAAAATACTTACTGCTTATATCACTGGGAAACTTCTAGTTCGAAGTCTATGAATGCATGCTAAGTGCTGCCAGTGAAAACTTTGAAGTGCAGTGGTTGCCAACTCTCGAGGAACTTCACATTGAATGCTCTAAGAAACTCTAATTGAAGTGGCAATAGTTTGTATAGTATTTGGCAGTTGGTAGTTGGAAATCTTAAAACGTAGTTTGATCTTGTCAGTTCCGCATAATATATGTCAAAAACAAGTGCATGGGACCTCATTGTGGCTTCTTTGTTTCTATATTAGTGTAGACTTTAATTTCTTAAATCACAATCATATCAAAATCCACAAACAAACCCATAGAATTTTTAAATTTTAATAATGACTACAAAATTAATGAGACTTTGATTGTTCATGAGCATTGAAAAGGTATCACGTTAATTAAATGAAAATTTACTTTGTTTTGCATTTTTCATATGAATAAAGTTTTCACACTTTGTCATGCAAGTTTGGATTGATCAGAACTAGCTGTTGATGAACGTTTTTTAAGGCGGTCTTTCACGTCCAACAAGTTTTTAGCTTCACTAAATTAGACATTGTCAAGCAATCAAAACACTTGTTAGACATGTGGAAGTTATCTTTCTATGCTAGGTATTTTTAAATAATTGAAGTGTAAGCGAATAGCAACAATGATCGAATGAGATAATCCAAAGTGTAATTTTGTGTTATGAATTTGATTTTTTATAGTAAACTGGGTGAGAATAACCTATCTTGTCATAATCATGTTTTTATTAAGAATTATTAAAGAAGACGATTTTTCCACTGAATGATTTCTTCACTAGGATAGGTTCAAAACATGAGTGCCTCAACATTAGCGGATGTTACTTTCTACATTAAATTGTTTTTTTAGATGCATTGCTTTGTAATTGTGTTTGCACTCAACCGTTCAAAGTTTTAACTATTATCCTTTTACTTTGTAGAAATTCCTCTTCAAACATTGGAAATAAAAAATGGTTGTCATTTAGGAAGGCAATTGGATTTTCAGGACAAAGAAGAGATTCTTACAATTACATTTGGCAAATAATGTCGTCACTAGGAAATGGCACAATCACAAATTTGTTAGAAAATCTTTAGATATGAAGAGTAATCAACATTAATGACATTAATTTTTTATGTTCCAGGTTACTTCGGTGAAATACAAGTGTCGTATGCCAAGAATGTGAGCAAGGAACTTTGCAATCGTTTAGCAGAAGTGACTGCTTCCAGACTGTGAGCCCCCCTTGAATTGGCATCAGGTATTTGTCCTCAATTCATGTTGGGAATATTAAAGTTGATTCTTATTTCTAGGGAAGTTTAAGAGTAGTTTCCGGAAAAAAAAAGCTGAAATTTTGAGCACGAGAGAAAGGGAAAGTAAATTACAGTTCTGAGTGGATATATTTTCCAAACTTCAATTTTCCTGCCATACGTGAATTCAGTGTCTTCTTGTACAATTGAAGTATATTGTTTAATAGAAATTTGAAGAACTTTGATAACATCGAAGCCGAAATTGCAGCATTTGGAAGAATAGTATTAGAAGTCTTCTTCAATGAATGTTTCCTCAATTAAAATTTGAAAGTACTATTTGTTTATATTTTAATTGTTTTGACATATTGAAAATATTATGTTGTTTTTAGATAATTGTTTTGCTACATACATTTGAAAATGCCAATTTCGAAGAATGAAGTCCCACGATGAATTGAAGAGATAAAAGAATTTCCAATTCCAAAATAACCAGAAATCAATATAATTATTATAAAAGTTTGGAACATTGACATTTTTTAATTTTATCTACACAATTTGTTATTGATGATGATTCCTTTATGGATGAATCAAAGCAAAAGCCTACAAAAGTATTGTCGAGGAGTATTACGAAAGCAACTAAAATCATACCTGTAATGTTCTACTGAGAAGAGGTATATAAGATTTTCACATGCAAGTCATATTCAGTTTTTGTGGATTGACAGTGTAGTGGATTGGTTAGAGCAATTGTGATATTCATTGTCATGCAGAGAACAAGTGTTATTGGAAAACAATTGGATAATATTTTGGAGATCGGATTGTTGTTGGAATTGAGGGGTTTTTTTCCATTGTTGAGTTCTGTCCTCTCTACAAGTACATGTAGTACCATGGAAAGAAAATTTGTTTGTCTTATTGCATAAGTTTTTCAAAACTCACGACAGTAGTAGTGTGTTTTTCAAATTTTATGCACAGAATGAATTATATTGTTTAATTTATTTCAATGCATTCAAAAACTCTTGAGAATGTCAATGAATGTTGAAGTACAGTTGAACTTTCATTTTCAGGGCAACATGGCACTGAAGATGCATTCAAAGTGGTTGGAGCACGGATGGTGGATTGTAGCGAACGACAATGACAAGTCTTCTTTCTGGATCACAAATTTTTCAATTGGGCAGGGGCGTTATGAGTCTGCATTGGCGTCCTCACATGGAGTCATCGAGGGCCTCACGGGAACCGCTGACGGAGGATTGACTGTGTCGGTGACCACAACAGAAATGGCACTTGAGAAGTATAAACTGAAGAAGTTATTGATGATGGCTCCGATTCCGCCACAACTTCTCTTAGTTCTTACTCCGATGCGTAGCTTAAAGAGTGTAGCAAAAGATTGGAAGAAAGTGCCTCATGAATTGCAGGTTAAACAAGAGGGAGCAATTCAGAAATTCATGGGGATGACCTCTGAACAAGTGCGAGCACTTCGTCATCGATACCGGGAGATTCTAAGCCGTGAAGAAATAGAAAGGATGAACCCAGGTGTTGTGCAAGAGCGGCCTGCACCAAGAGATCCAGAGGACTTGAATGAAGTATACCGGGATCTTGCTATGCCAGTGAATCCAAATTGGATTCCACTGGATGAACGGAACCGCAAGCAAGCTGCTGTTGAAAGGGAATTAGGAATGCATGCAAATGAAGGGGGTAATCCTGAGAGACCAAGGGCACATCGTCAACGCCTCCAATCTGCAGCAACCGATGTTGTAGTTCAACCTACAAGTGATACTGAAGAGGTACAAGTGCAAACAAGCGCAGTAGTGAGGCCACCAGTAGTGGAGATGGAATTTGCAGAAGAATTGTTACAATCGAGGGGAGAGGGAACTCAAAATCCTGTACCAATACTATAACAAAACATGGTAAAAAAAAAACGCACTCAAAATCGAGTGCGGTTTTTTTTTTACCATGTTTTGTTATAGTGTAAAGCAGTTGATTCTGGAGCTTCATCGACGAACGAAGATGAGAGTGATGCCGAGTGGACACAGTCTGACAGGTTAACAAGTGCTGGCCAAAGTTTAGGTTCTCGTGACACTGATGCAATTAGTGACGCCCGTGGAGACCAAGCAAACTTAATGGAAGTAGAGCAAGACCCGGATTTTGTTGTTCCAGAAGTAGTTGAGGAGGTGGACAACATGGAACCGGAACAAGTTGAAGAGGGCGTGGGAGAAAATGCAGATACAACAACACAAACGGAGTCCATGTCAGCGTTGTCAGCATTCAGCCAATTGGATCAAATGAGCTTTGTCCCGGATGGTGAAGGATATTATCGTAATAGGGACAACGTTCGATTCACTCGGACAGGTGAAGGACCACATTACATTTATCACCGAGTGACTTCCATCTTGGAAGGACCTTCTCTGACGCCAACTTTATCAGAA
Source organism: Antitrichia curtipendula (assembly GCA_951230915.1). NCBI lineage: Eukaryota > Viridiplantae > Streptophyta > Bryopsida > Hypnales > Leucodontaceae > Antitrichia > Antitrichia curtipendula. The sequence goes on along the minus strand of OX579636.1, from coordinate 10,156,090 downwards.
GGAGTGACAACGCCTGTTGCAAGCGCCATGGTGGATACGGCGTTGCAGTTTATCTCTTCGCCTCCAATGAATTCAATCCATGGACCAAGTGTGCACGATCAAGCAGAGGCAAGTGGTGAAGGAGAAGGAGGAGACTTGGTGCAATCATCTACACAAGTATTGGAGACACCAGATGAAGCAGGGCCGTTATAAGAGACATAGTAGTACGTGTGATGGTAGAATAAGGTGTGTGAGAGTATAGACCTTGTGTGCTAGTTTTGAAAGACTATGAAGATGTTTGAATAATTGTATGGTTTTTGATTGGTGTGAGCACATAATTAAAAAATGTGAAGGTAGCTGCTAAACCTTCAATGTCATTTTGGATTTATAAATAAATATTCCAAAAATTATAGTGAATACTGTCATACACATGGTATACGCATTTACATATTATAACACGAATGTAATTGCAATGTACAAAGCAGAAAGATTAATACATGAGACCAAATCAAATGATTGATAGGAAGAAATATTATGTGTTGGACTTGTATTTCTCTTGGAATAACTGAAATTGCATCCTCATAGAGAGTTTGCATTTGAAGTGATAGTATTGCATGATGAAATTAAAAAATTGATCTCTTGAAAATCTAGGGGGTACTCAAGCTTTTGATAATACATTTTTTGTTAATAGTTTTGCATACGATCATTGCACTTGGCCAAGTGCAAGAATGTCTAATTCAGTGTTCCTTGTCCTATCATTTTGGTATCTAAATTTTTCAATTTTCTTCTTGCAAATGTTGTACAATTCTATGTATTTCAGAAAATCTTTGTCTTTTCTACAAAGTTTGACCAATTTCTATACATAGAAGTGCCCCTCAAGTGCTAAACTAAGTTGATGAATGAAAGCCACACAAGTTAATCCAAATTCTTGTGCTTTGCACAAATAAGGCGAACTCAAATTTATTTCAGAATTATAGAAATTTATGAATCTTACTAATATGGTAGTTTGTAACAATTTTAATATACTATAGTCTATAGTATTTTCATACTATCTCAAATATCACAATTTGTATACAAATTTCATTCATCTTGTCTATTTTCATCCCAATTTTATCCAAGGGTGCACACTAATTAGATCACATCTATTCATGATTATCCAAATTATTGTGAGGGGGGCTTGCACTATCCAAACTCTTGCATTAATTGAATGAACTTATGTAAGTTAGGTATTAATATCCTAACAAATAATTTTAATAATTTTTCCACAATATTTATAAGGTAGGATGATTGTAAACAATAAACCAACAAGCAAATTTGTTCTCAAGCAAATTTGAATGCTCAATAAAATATAATATTTTTATCAAAAGGTATTAGTATTGACCTTATTTGATGATAAAAATATAAATTTCAATATTATAGATAAAAATTATTGAAGGTGAAAGTCAAATTAATAGATTTCCTAAAATTGTGCTTTATTTAATGTCTTTGTGTTTGACATTGTGTAAGGGGAATCTTCCAATTAGCTAAATTTATTAGGATACACTTTTGGGTACACAAAGACATTTATATTTTTATATTTATACAAGAAAGATTAATATTCTTCTATATTGTAAGCATATACTTAAGATTGAATCTTAACACCACAGTGACTAAATAGTTTTTCAATTTATTGGTATAAACAACATAGAATTTTTTGTAAACTACTCCTAGAACTAGAAGTAAAATAAGTTAATAATTGCAAAAAATAACTTGAATTATTGTAATCTATCATAGCAAGGTATAGAAATAGATATAATTTAAATTAAGATGCTTCTAGATTTGAATTTACTTAGAATTTTTGAATATTTTAAGTAATAAATAGGAAATTTGAAGGAGTAGCCTATTGATTTATATCCTTGTTATCTTCTATTTTTCATGTACTGTAAATCATTAAAAAAGCCAGTAACAAATATTAACAAATTGGTATAAAACTTCATACTAGAGATGATGGTTTTTATTTTTTGAAAATTATTAATCAATGTGAATTTAATTTTATCTATTTTTATTACAAATTGTAAAATCCTTTAAAACATTATACCGGTAACCAAAATTGTAGATGAAAATGGTAACGTTGAAGTCTACAATTTTTATTAGTAACCTTATATTGGCAAACTTAAAACATTAATATACCATACCTTAATGCACAAAGATCTCTACAGTCTAAAATTTAAATACTAAAAATTATATAAATTAATATTCATATTCAAATTGTTTTATATTGATTTGATAGAATATTAAAAAAATTTAAAGTGGGCCATAGGATTAGAAAATTATGTGAGAAGCCATAGGATAAGAAAATTGATTATGTTTATCCAAGATCTTTTGAGCATCTAGAGGTTGAAAAAAGGTTTAAATATGTCTATTCTTTGAACTAAATTAAGATTGATGTAGAACATATTCATACACTTAATTTTGATTGTGCAAATCAGTAATTTGTAGACTAAAAATGAAAAATTTATAACTTTTAATAGTTAAATATTAAAAACATTCTTCAATAATTGTATTAAATTGACTAATTTGGCATAACCATTCAAAAAACAAATCATTTAAGATAAATGTTCTTGAATGCTCTAGATTAAGATTTCTTAAGTCTTTCTAATAATGAAATATTATTACATATACTACTAAGGTCAAAGTAGTGTCATCAAAGGTCCAACTTCCTTAGCCAAATTAACCCTTGAGAGCTCTAACGCTTAGCATAATCTTAATATTTATTTGATTGAAAATTTTGGATTCATTTTTTTGCGAATTGATAGAAAAGAATTACCTTCAATCAAATGTTTAGAGAAAATGGAGCCAAAATTGGCCAATCCAATATCTACAATTTTTCTATTCCTTATTGGGTTGTCCTCGGTATCTTTTTGGCTAAATTTAACATAAAACATTTTGTTTTATTTTCTTCACTTTTGATATTGCTCAACAATTTATCTTAAGTTTAAATTTTGAATAAGCTTTTAGGAAAATAAACCAACGCATTTGTTTATACAAAGACATTGTTTGAAATATTTGAAATATTTGAAAGATTCAATTTTGAATTTGACTTGATTCTCTTGTCAAACTCATCAAGTTTTTTATAATCATGACTTAAGGTAGAACAAACCATTTTTTACCCTATATCCAATTCTAAGTCCTACTATTTGAACCCAAATCAACCTCTTCACGATGCAATTTTAGTGAAGTCCATTCATTTTTTGAAATATTGATGGACTCACTTCCCTTGAATTCCTACTTTTTTTGAAGAATAGTTTTAATACATGTCTATGAACACTAATAGAAAGCTACTAACTTTTACTTTATAGAAAATTCAAAAATAATAATTTTAAAGGTAATTTTTTTCCATTGAGTTTTTCCTCCAAAGCCTAATCAACACAAACTAAGTAGTGATGGCTTTCAATGACATAAGTACACAAATTTCTTAAAGTGACCAACATAGGTTTCATGTTACCATACTAAACTTGTTGTTTGCATTGCAAGTTTGACTAATACTTGAGTTCAAGCTAATCCGAATATAAGAATTCCAAATTCAATTTTCTATTGTTACAACAAATGTTTTTTCAATTCATTCCCAAGCCCGACATGGTTGGACCTTCTTATCTGCATAATCTATCATTGCCTTGAATGGCCACATAAGGTGGGCATCCCCCCCAACCACCACTTTTTGCTATTGTGCCTATTTATTAGATTGGTCAACTTTTCATATTTTCTTGTTGGCAAGTGAAAGGAGGTTCCAACACACCAAAGAATATGGTATTTGGGTACCATATGCAAAAGTGATGAAGGATCAAAGTATTTTTTAATAGAGGTTCTAAAATTGTTTCTTCCACATAGGTACATATTGATTTTGGAGATGTACATAAAGTGGTAATGGCGGTTTTGGATTAGAGGCGCATTTGGAGGTGCCCACCTTATGTCAAGAACGAACTTAGTCGTATTTAGTTTCACATTTTCATTGAAGAAAAAATCAGCACATACCATGTGTTCTACATTTTTCTCCCAATGTGATTACAAAACGAGTTACAAAACAATTAATCCTTACATGCTCAACCATCCATGCAATGGAGGATGAATATTTTTTAAAGTGTGTTCATCCAAATCAAATTCATTGAAGATATTTAAAAGTAAATAGTGTAATATATCAATGGAAAAAAGAAATAATCTTTAGTTGGAACACTTAGGAGTTAAGGTAAAAGTCCTAAAATTGTCCATTTAAGGATTAGAGCATTATACCTATTATTAAACTATAAGTTTTTTGTTGGATCTTGATGACGTTTCAAGCAAATTTGTAGATTCTTTTAGAATGCATTTTTTGAATACAATATGAATAAACTGTTAAATTTCAAAGTGCTGAAAAATGGATGTATTAAAATCACCTCTAGGCTCTTGTAAATAAAGAAATTATATGCAGGTATCTATGCAAGACGGTTTTAGAAACAAGTTACAATTAGATGACTTGTTAATTTCAACCCAAAAAAGAAATTGAGGCTAAAAAGTGATTGGTGGATGACCGAGTGGATGACTTTCAAGATTACTATAGAAACAAAAAAAATGCATCTATTGCTTCAAAAATCGGATTACTTTTGGCAAAGTATTGTGGAGATAGGTATTGTCCTTTGAAGGCTAACCCTATAACTATACAAATGCTTGAAAGTGTCCAATGGATGACTTTTTAAACCACACAATGGAAGTGAAGAATGTACCTATTGGTCCAAAAATCATATCATTTTTGAGTGATTATCTAACTACTTTGGTCAAAGGCATGTGTCTGTACAGGGAAGGTGGGAAGGTTAGACTAGTCATCGTAGAAATCACCTTTTTTTTTAATTGTTACTATGTCAATCATTAGCTTAAGAAGAAACAAGATCACTCATTGGAGGTCAAACTATTGTGCAAGACCTCCTTTTTTTACACAAAATTCGAAAAGTGAAGGATTCTATGTCATCCATTGGACACTTAGTGCACCTAGTGTGTCCGTATCCTTTTAGGGTTAACCCTTGAAGGACGTTGAGGCCAAAAAGTGGCCAATGGATGACTTGACCGTTCTCTATAGAAACAAAGAATGCACCTATTGAAATGCACCGTGGTTTGATGGGCGCCACGTCGTTATAGGGTTTTAAATAAGTTTTGGCTTCTCCCCAATTCCACAAGGTTGGGATTGTGGGAAGGTTCCTCAAGGAACAGTAGCGCACCCACTGCTTCCATGTGTATATTTACAATAGTAGAGAATAATAAAACCGTTGGGGACCATATCTCGATGTACCTCTCTTACCCCCCCAGTAGCTTTCTACTTGCCCCGTCTCCCATCAGCTATGGGCTTTCTCTTCACTCATGTTGGTAACTTCCCATGTGAGTGTTGTCAAATCAGATGTGTGACACTAAAATTCAAACTGCTCCAAAGGTGTCCTTGGGAATGTGCAAGTAGAGCGAGTGGAGCATATTCAGACTCAGGTTTTGGCTTATTAGCAAGTGGGGGGGAACATGATTGGTAACATAAAATATACAGCATCTCTTGGCCCACCGATTTTCCGAATGGAACTGAGATTACCTACTTTGGATCTCACCAGATTGGGCTCGGGGACCCAAAAATCTCCCCACAGCCCTCGGAAAACTCCCAAAAATCACATTCCTACCCAAAAAGCGATTCATACAGAGACAGAGAGGCTTCTCGACCTCACTTCATTTTTACAGATCAGGAAAAGACGGAGAATGGAGTGACCTCTGTATTAATTGCTGGTAAGTAAACGACGGGCGGGCTGTTTCAAACAGGCTATTCAATTATCAGCCTGCCAGGATTAGGAAAAACAATCTTATAGAAAGGGTGTTGGGGTGGAATCCTGTCAAGATCCCACCAGCGACAGACAAGCTGGATCTCCCGGAACTAGTGTTCCGAGCCTTTGGTCGTCATCTGGGTGGGCATTCTCTGGCCGTCACTCGTCGTTTTGGTGCTGGTGTTGTTCCGTATCTGTTTTTGCTGTTGCTTTGTCATCAGTTTTGGATTAATTGCCGGCTGTCAACCCGACCTTCTCCTGCAAGTAACGGTGCGCTCTTCCAATCATTTCCGACCTTATACCCTCTTCAGCACAATTTTTTTAATATTAACGTTCAAGTGCATAGCCAGTCATTTTCACAAAAAACAGATATCACTCAAGAGAAGGACACACTGCGGCTGTGTCCGAGGATGGGTCAAGCCCTTGTAAAAATCTGTACTTGGGAAATAAGTCATTCGGGAATTTATTGGTGCGCGCTATCGGTAGAAGGACTTGTCTTAATAATCAGGGAAGTGTCTTCACGTTGCATTCTAGAAAAAATGTAAATTCCGTCGTGGTGTTCATATATATTGTTGGCAATGGTTCTTGCGCTGTGCAATTCCAGGGTGTTTTGCCGTTCCATTTCCTTGGAAGGTTTAGTGTTCAAATCTCCAAATCGCATCAAGCAACACAGAATTGACAGAAACGAGGAACCAAACCACGACGCCATCGAAAATGTTAAACAACAACACTATAACAGATTCAGATCAGAGCATCACCAGAAAAAGGACGCACAAATAATGACTAGACCGGGCAGAGGGAGCGGTTCTGAAGACCGGGCGGAGTCTGGCCGAGGACACCCTGCCCGAGGAGAGGAGCTCCGACAAAGGCTCGTAACACTAGTTTCGGCCTTTCGGGAGATCCGCCGATGAAGCGGCGTTGTAGAATCAGCATCTGATTGGGTTGCACGTGTGGAGAAGGGCTGGAGGGGCTGTAATAATCCTGGAAGCGGAGACTCGGTCTTTTACTCTTGTATCTATCTAGTAACTAATTTAATACTTAGTTCAGCTTTAAATTGTTCCTTGAGGTTTCTAACTTTGTTGAACCTTTCAGTCACAAAGGTAAGGTAAACAAATTACAGACTGCATGATTACAGACAACTAGAATCATGCTCCTGATCACCTGCTCCAGAAAAATCTGGAATACTTTAACTCGTAAAACGAGGTTCATTCAGGAAAAAAAACATTCGGCCATGGAGCATGCATGGAAACGCGAGCCCCACTTCCACTAATAGCTAGAGTGTACAATAGCAATAATGAGAGATGGAATTTGAGAGTGTTGTATGGTCATCTTTAGTGAAATGGCACTGTTCCAGTCATAGCTCGATCTGAATAGGAAGACTGATCGAGGTTGCGGAAGGGCGTCTTGGGAAATGTCACCTTCAATCTTGAAGTTTCGCCATTTGAACAGATATGGCGATCATTGCTTAAAGTAAGTAAAGCTTCAATTAATAGAAGCAGAGTTACTAATTCAGTCATATACAATGTGCACATCTGTATTTAATCCCAGGCAGCGTCGATCTGTAAGTAACTGGAGGGCCAGTAGAGGTGTATGGCTCTACAATGCAAATGCGTTTCCACCGCATTCCACAGAAGCTGAAACTTGCATTTAGCATTATAGAGCCACACACCCTTGCTGAACCTCCAGTCAAGCTTGTAGGTGATACATCCCTGGGCTTCGCACTCACGTCTGATCCCCTGTAACAAAAGACGCTGCATTGAAATTAATGAACATCAAGCCGAGACTTAATTCTAAGAAAAAGCTCGAAATCCACTCAGAATATACAAAAAAACTTGATTGTCAGCGACAGAGAGAGAAGCAATTAAACCCACCCCTGCAATCAGCTAGCCCAGGGTGAATTTGTAGCAGGGCTCGTAATCTTGGACTCGCAGGCGCATTCAACAGGAGGCACAACAGAGGTGTATGACTCTACAACCACGTTGCATTGTTCCGGTGTGCTTAGCTTCGGGACGTAGAGCCGTGCACCTCTGTTGTGACACACGTTGTTAAAAGATCTCAATCGGAGCTCCCAAATCTAATCATCAAAGAAGACGCCAATCTAATGCTGCCAAACCAACGCGCCTGTGTAGGTATCAATACAGCCACCCCCTGCATTACGGAAGCGCGGTGAGCTTATCACATGAAAATCCCGGCAACACTCAGAATTCCACCAGACTACCAGAAAACGAAACACTCACAGAAACGAGACTGCTAGAAAATGTCTCATTCTAGAAAGAATTTGAAAGAAGCCCAGGGTTTAACGGATAAGTAAAACCCACCCACCCCTACCCTGCAGCGAGTATGAATTTGTGGCGGAGTAGGTCAAATCTTTGCCTTGCACATTCAACAGGCGGCACAACGGAGATGTATGACTCTACAACCACGTTGCAGTTTCTTTCGGTGTGCTTCGAGATGTAAAGCCGTGCACCTCCGTTGTAACACATGTTGTTAAGAAGAGATCCCAAAGCTGATCCGACTCTGTCCAAGCCAAGGATCAATTCAACTCTCAACACAGAACCTTACTCCCAATCTAGAATCCCCACAAAACTTACTCAATGACGGGTGTAACAAATGCGTTGAACCACCCACTCGTGCAGTGCGTTGTGGCACAGCTGCTGCCAATACAATCTCTCATCTTTGGCTTGAGCATTCAACAGGCGGCACAACAAAGGTGTACGACTCTACAACCACGTTGCATTTCCGGTGTACGTGCTTAGCTTCGGGATGTAGAGCCGCGCACCTCTGTTGTAATACATGTTGTTAAAAAAAACCCGCAATGAGCTTCCACAGCTAATCAGCAAAGAAGAAACTGATCTGCTACTCCCACCAATGTGACCCACCCAATAAGTTACAAACATCCCTTGCCCAGATGGTTTGTTACCACACACGGAAGGCACCAGAATGAGCCAGAAAATCTATTCTATTAAAAAAACGGAGAGATCCGAAACTACTGGGAAATTGCCAATACCGGTAGGAGCACCCCACTCTAATAAGCCAGGCCAGGCTATAGAGTAAGGCCATTCAATACCAGAAAAAGGCTGGCTACAAAGAACTGAAAGCCTCCACAGTATGGTAATTGCACTAAAGCAGGCTTATACTAGAACCGCAACACCCAATATCGCTGGCAAGTGCACCAAGCCCTCCCACATGAAGTTGGGAAGAGCAACAAGCTCTGACCCACAGACTAAGCCAACAAGGAGTCGTCCCCTTGGAAACCCAAAGCAGATTAAGCTTAGATCGATGCATTCAATGTGAAGGATGATGGAGCAGATGGAAAGGAGAGGGATATTTATATAGCCTTACCCCCTGGGACTGGTGACGTCAAAGTCCTGTCACCCCTGCCAGCGGCGCACGCAATTAGGGTGGAAATTAGGGTGGAAAATCGTGATTTGCTTCGCCCTGATTTCGCAAAACGGGGCTTAGAAGCTGGGGAATCGTCAGACCAATAAATCCGATCATCCAAAAAGAAAGCCTCGGCCTGACACAGGTCCTGCCGATGGAAGCAGTCGCTGCTAGATTAGTGGATTCTGTTCGAATCGGTATGAAGAAGCCACTGATCGAGCATCTTCATCCTTGGGTTTCTGGGGGTGGGTTAAGCTTCAAACTTTACTTACTTACCCTCACCAGTGCTGTAATGATACTGTGATGAAATTTCTGAGGACGGGGTTCCCTCCATTTCATTTTATTTAATTGGGCTTCCGTCCTCCAGAAGCTGGCCTGCCTGAGGCCTATCAACCAACTTACAACTGGGGATCCTCTCAACGTACTGATCCCAACTATTCATGTGATACTTTGTGCAGGCTGGTGATTGGGGGTGAGACCAACACTCATCAGGAGTTATCTATCTATCATAACTTAGTGAGTGACTGCTACTGCAGAAAGTTTGACCACAGTTAAAAATCACGGAATCGCGCAAGGGCCAGGCCAGGGCCAGGGCGCGCGCACTTGCAGCCTCATCTGGCCCAGCCACATGGAGCCAATATGAGCCCTCTGTGGGGAAACCCCCCCCTCTGGACCAAAAGCACCACTCCCTCATCATGGTCTGCAAAAGAACCAAGCCTAGCTTTCTAGCTGGCACCACTTGAACAAGTCAACTGAAGCCCATCTGATGACATTAAGGGAGTCCCGTTGCTGATTGCTCCTTCCATGTGGAAATGCGAATCATTCATGTCCAAATTGGAATCATTCCCGTGTCGAAATGCGAATCATTCGTGTTGAAATGCGAATCATTCGTGTTGAAATGCGAATCATTTGTGTTGAAATTGGAATCATCATTTGGATGCCTAGCTGTGTCAATTTGGTGCATTCTTTTGAGCCGAAATGAGAAAAAAGAAACCATAAGGAAATGGGAAGAAAAGGATCATCATGTGTGGAAGTAGAAGGTTCATGGATCAAAAGGGAGGCTGCCTGACATTCAGAGAGGAGATTCTCCACCCACCCTGAAATTTAGGTTAGGTGGGGGATGTCCACTTGGAACTTGTGGTTTGGTGCTTGCGCATGTTCTTATGGAATCGCTAAACTCCAGGACATCTACCATAAGTTATTCAGTTGTGGACGTGCAGAGGGATGGGCGGCTATGAAGAAAATGTTGACTGGGTTCTTACAGTAAGCTTATTGCAAAGGAAGTTGACGGCGTGGGTGGGTGAGAAGGGATTGATGTGGCTAGGGGACATATGCTTGCCACAACAACATCGTAGGAGGCCTTTTGGATTGACACAAATCACAAAGACAGAGCTTGACATTGTGACTCCGCAAGCAGGGGCAAAACCCAACTGACTGTACATACAGTGGCCTTCTGCAATAAATATACGGCATTGTTTACCAACGAGGCAAGGGGTCTCTTTTGCATTGTTGAAAAGGGGACCCTTATAAGGTAACTACACCTAAAAGCACACGCTACCTAAAATTGTACACTACATAATATTCTTGCCTAAAATGTACTCCCACTATTTATGAGAGTCTGTGATTGCTTTTAAGAACACCTATTTCTAGCACTTTGAAAATTCAATAGTTTATTCATATGGTGTTCAAAAAATGTATTCTAAGAGAATATAGAATTTCATATTCACTACCAAGAGGACCCCACAAAAAAAAATCCAACATAATAATGGGAACCATGCTGAATTGTTTATTTGTACAATTTTAGGTGTAGTTACCTTAGTGAAAGAAATTGTCTTATTGATGGCTCCTCAACCACCCCCAATCCTTCAATTGACTAATAAGTCCCTTTCGTGCATCTAGGGAGGCATAATACCTTCCCAAAGCATAAGGAAGACCATTCCTTGGTTATACAATGTTACAGAGTTACATATTGTACTACATATTTGAGCCATTTAAAGAATTTTTGGACAATGTGGAATGTAATAGGTCTATTTTAGCATGCATGATTATCATTGCATCCTTACGCAATCTCAATCAACAATATCAAATTTCATTACGTAAAAAGTAAAATTTCATTTTGGGTGAATTTTTTAAGTCAATTCTAAAGTTTTACATGATAACTTATTGTTTGATGAATTTTCAAGTTTTGATTGAGGAGATATGTAGAAAACATATGTATGCACATCTTTCCCTCTACAAAAAATCTCAAAATTTTCACCAAAGAAAGTTCAATGTTGGGGGGTCACATGCCTAAACTTGTAATATAGGTACCTATTTATTCAAACTAAATTTTGTGAGTAAATCATGCATATCATCGTATTACCAAGTCTAAAATTACTTTATTACAACCACTTCTAATGCCTAATCCAACTCATAGAACCATTATTGAAATTTGTAGTCGTAACAAAAATTAATCTTCTTATCTAGATGAAGGGCCATAATTACGAATTCTTCAAACTTCTTTGATCCACTTTTACTAAAACAAGCATTGAATTTGGCCATGAAGTTTTCAAAATTGTCTCATAGAAAGTATCCCTTTTGAGCAATAGTACAAACCATGATAGTGTTGTCTCAAAGGTTGTGGTGTCCACAAGTCTAATATTTGAGGTTTTAGTTAGATAATTAAGAAATGGAGCTAGAATTATAACAAATGAACTCTAAGGATTACAAATTATAGTGTTGAAATAAGTCTAAACGACCTTTTTTTACATCACTTATTAAATTAAAAACTAATAAAAATATTCATTGTAGATTCCTAATTCATTAATTATTTTTGTACACAAACAAATAGAACATATTTATAACATAGTTCAATTATAAAGTCTCAAGCATTTTAAAACCTATAATTCTTTTGTTTAGAGCCTTCAACATTTTTTTAAAAGTAAAAAATAAATGTAGAGATAAATTCAAATACATCTTAGAAATGTGAAATAAAGTAAAATACATAAAAGTAAAATACATAAAAATAAAATACATAAAAATAAAAGTTTCAATAAGTATTTATATACAAATCAAAATCAAATTTTTTATATTATATTTATATTTGTTCAAACAAATTAATAAATTATATTTTTTATTTTAAATACAAATTTAATAAAACTATTATTTATAGTTACAACATATAGTGTTATTTTCCATTTATAATAAACTTTTATTGTTTATGTATTGACAACTTTGTTTTGAAAAGAGTCCCTACAAAATAGACATTCTTAACAACCTTGATCCATTTTATAATGGAAATTTTTCACTCTAAAGAACTTTTCAATCTAGAACTTTATAGTGTGATTCAGGAATGCAAAAGAAAACTTCAATCATCTATTTTTTTTGAAAAAATGATCAAACAAATAGAATTCCTTCAAATTTTAGAAACATTGAAGAATAATTACAAAAAAACCAAATCTACTCAACACAAATCACAAGTTAAAATTGATGTGGTTATATATGGAATAGGTTCAATTGTTGAAGAGGAAATTTCACAATTACAACTTGCTTTGATTCTTCTTTTGAAACAACAATATATTTGCATTGGAGAAATATATGTATATGATCCAATTTTGTCAGAATTGGAATATAATGTTATGACTGCTTTAGGATGTACACGAATCAAACTCAATGAAAATGGAAGAAGGCATGCCTATAAGCCCACAATATTTTATTTGCCTCATTGTACTTTTTATTTGATGGACAATCTTCTAGAAGAAAATATCAAACCATGGTCCCTCGGATGGATTGCAATACTTGGAAATAGCATAAATAAATTGTGCGATACATTTCACCTTAGTATACTCGATGGAAAACTGGAATGCCTCAATGGTATTCGAAACCATTGCCTTGAATTGGATTTGGTGGGGCCAAATAAATCTTTGTCTGCAACTTGGCATTTGTTTCCAAGGGAAGCAATAAGAATATACATAAAAGAAAAAGAGAAGTGCAGTTGGAAGTATACATCATTATTGATATTAATAATTTTTATTAAGACCAATTGAAGTCCTATAAGTTATACTTACGGTTGACTTTTCAATGAATAAACATTGTAAACACCACATCTAGTCTTGGCTACATTTAATGTAGTAAATAGCCAACATTTGTCTCTATATTATATGGTTAATGAATTGCCAATAAATGTCTTTTTATTGGTTAGTAAATAGACAAGATCATCACTTTTGAGGCTTAAGTTAATCTATTTGGGAGGTGTACATGAGTGCTTAGTCACTATTGCCTCAAAAGAAATATGCTCAAAAGCTTTAAACTAATTGTGCTCAAATACACTCCATGTGCTTAAATACACCGTCTAGAAGTGATTTTATAATTAATATAAATTCACAAGGGCTATGTGGCACTAAAGTATTAGTGATTATTTTTTTGTATTACGAATGAACTTGCAAAAAAATTCCAAATTCTTCAAATCATGTATTAAAATCTTTGTGCAAGTTTGACAAAGTGTATGGAATAATTCATTGTGTGTATATTGTATTTGAATGCATAGAAATTGATATCAATTTTTGTATCTTATGTTATATGTATACCATACTCATATATACCCATAGGAGGTGCATTTAAAAAAAATAATGTTTTTTGTTTTCATCAACCTAGATTTTCAAGATAAAATGGTTTGCCAACTTTGATAATATAGTTAATCTCTATTAAAGAACCCAAAGGATGATTTTCACCAATTGTTCAAGGGTCAAAAGTATACATACTTATGGCATATATGAATTAAAATATTAAAACCATCTTATATCAATTGAGTATTCTAAAGGTAGTGATATGTTATTGAGTCATTTTGTATAATGATATCAATGTTGATATGTTTTTTATTTACTTAGACAACTTCAGTAGTAGTAGCATAGATACTTAGGAAAATGATTTAGGATTTAGGTATAAAACCTACAAATCTATCATATTCAAACAAGTTCATTGCATGCTTAGTAGGTGCAATGGTTTTCTTTGTACCATTATAATCAATAACTACTAGTAAAAATTCGTTCATTAATGTAGTCATAATAACCTTAAAAGTCCGCAAGTTTGATCCAACATATAAATTAGGTTTATTGTTTTCATCCATCCTTCTTTGGAGAGGAATAAAGGAGGCAATCCATTTCTTACTACTTAAGCAAATACATGTATTTGCAGGGCAAATTTCTTCAGTGTAATTTTTTTCCTGTGTGTAGAAATAGAGTTTGTAATGTTTCCATAATTTTCCAAATTTTTATTTCTCAAAACATAATTACTGTGAATTTTTTAGCTAAATATTATATTCAACCCATACCGGTCATATAGACTTTCATGTTTCCAACTAAGGGCTAGTTGCAAAATCCAAAAAGGATCTAGTTGCAATACTGAGAGTCTTGTAGCCAATCATAATGTGCCACAACTGCGCTAAGAACTATATCATTATCATTGCTCATTACTTCCTACACCAAAAAGAACAAACCACATTGGTAGAATGGAGGGCTGATCAAGAATGGGTTGCCTTCCTTATAGGACTACTTACAATTCTTGATTTTGGAAGGAGTGGCACTCATATGGGATCACTCAAAATAAAAATCCTTGTCCATAATATTTTCTAAATATATAATACAACTTTAATAAATTTTCAAAGGTAGTTATCTAATTGAAATGATTGACTACGGGATTTTGACAAATATAAATATAGATTTCTTACTATAGAAACTTGATTTTAGAAATGAATACCATGGATGTCTTGGAATATCTAGATACTTCCTATCACATCTAAATATGAATAGATTGTTACTAGATATCAATTAAAGAACTACTACTACTACTACTACTACTACTACTACTACTACTCATGTCACACATTCTTGTATTAAGATTGGCTTACACCAAGACCAAAGTAAGGGACTATTGAAATAGAATAATAACCAATTTGGAAATGATCCTATAGTATATTAAATTCGATCCTAGGGAGTCAATGGAAATTTATAGCAATAGAAAAATGATCTTTAGCTTCTAATTTCAATTAGGGATCTATTTCCAAATTAGTTGCTCAACATTCCAAATACATGTGATTCAACTTCAACAACATCAACCCAATTAACTCATGTAGATCCCACAATTTTCACAATTGTAATTCTAATTTGGTATGCACATATCCACACAATAAGCACTCATCAATCAATAACACAAACAAATCCAAATAGACAATCACATTTGATCAATCATTGATTCAAAACAACAACCAACATGGGTTGGACTCCACGCTCTCCTTGCCATGGATCAAAAACAAAATGAGAGCGCCCAAAGCCTAATAGGAGCCAAGCTTTCAAGTTGGCCTTTCGAAATAATGTCTATTCAGATTTACTATGTCTTTTAATACTCTTTAGCACCAATTGAACCAGTTCACCCTCCTAAGCGGGAGAAAACAAAACAAAACTCAAAGTTCAAAATTTCAAAGCCTAATAGTAAATCTACGAGGACCACTCACTTTCTTACATAGGTGATTGCCGAGGTGATTGCCCAAGAAATGGGTTATGGTCTAAGTTAAGTTTACACTTAGGCCAAAGTTCATGCTTTTTGTAGTAAATGAAAATTCCATTTGGAATTCAATGTGCTTGGTTGAAAATAGATGATGTTTTTAAATTTCAAAGATCATTCTTATATTTCCCATGACTTTAAAATTGGCATGAATGCATGACAAAATTTCACAATACCATAAGATCGTAAATTTTACAGATGCAAATTTTATTTGTCTAATTAATCTTATAAGTAATCTCTATATGCCATATTTAAGTACTTCTGGACTTTTGAAAGTCCATAATTAATAATGGTCATTGGGAAATCTCACAATGGTCATTAGGAGATAATCTAAAACATCGTGAGATCTCCCAATGACTATTATTAATTATGGACTTTCAAAAGTCCAAAATTCATTGAATAATCTAGAAGTAGTTAAATGTGGCATCTATACTAGTCGAATATGGATACAACTCCAATGAAGGTAAGTACACATGATTGCGTCACTATGCACACCCCTTCTTTATTTTTGAACAGGATAATCATTCACTTCTTATGAAATTTGTGCCACACGAGTAAGACAAGGGTGACAACTCTAGATTTTGGTTTGGAAATGCAGACATGATATGCATCATGATGCAATACGGTAGGGATTGCAAATAGGTATTCTTACCTAATGAACACTCTCGAGTTTGAGAGCTCCTTTTAGGTTGAAACTTTATTGATCAACACCTAGAGGCATGAGCACATCCAAAGGAAGGGCTCGAGGAAGGGGAGAGGAGAATGAAAAAATAGGGTGCCCAAAGGCACGGGGGCAATGAAAAACCAGCCGGGTACCCAAAGACGGGGATGAAGCCAATGAAAAACCAACCGGGTGCCCAAAGACGGTGGCCGAGGAGGATGAAAAAAACAGCCGGGTCCCCGAAGGAGGGCGGTGCAGGGCTCCGGGAGTAAATATCATGGATGAACATCCGAGGGCAGGCTGAGTTGACAGGGGGCTCCTCTTGGATTAGGTTAAGTTCATTTCAAGCAAGACCACGCATGCCATGGGTCTCCATCGTATGTATGACAATCAGGCTGTCACTCCTATATCAAGGAACATGATTACATGAGTCTTTTTTGAAAATTTGGGGTACCACCGCCTGAGTGATTCCTGTGAAAACCAAATTGTCAGCACCATTCAGATGGGTTCAAAAAGATTCTTGGCAAAGGACTGATCTGGACAGACTGCACTTGATTCCATACAAGTCATTTCAACCAAGTTAAGGGAAGCTCATGTAACTTAAGTTAGAGTTTAACTTAAGTTAAGTTGAGCAGCAATGCATCAAGCGGCCATGACCAGGCTCAGCTCGGCTCTGCTCAGCTGGCTGGAGTTAAGTTAGTTGGAGTCAAAACATTTTCTATCAAAAAATGGTTTGAATTCCACCTACCTACTAACTTATGAAAGGAGGAGAGCCCTCTTTGTGCCACAATTTCAAAGCCATCCTATATGTGCCAGTAGTGTAGTAGAAATGTTCACATGTATCACAAAAAATGTATAATTCAACTTTTTTAATGCATTGTATTAAGTCATGGATAGTTTAACCCCTAAAGGACCGTTTGTCCCCCCCCTCAGGAGACAATTTGGGTCCTGGTAGGTTCATATGGCCTAAATTTTTAGTGAATTTTTTTGCATGTTTTTGAGGATGTGTGGTTTTGCAAGAGTTTCATGGATATATAATTTTTATTTCAATCGTTACGAGGGAGAAAAAGTTATGGCACAATAAGACAAAAATGAGGGTTGTTGGGTAGCAAAAAAAAATCACAAAAAGTCAAAATATTTTTTCCTAAAACTACATATTTTTGTCTACATTTGAAGCTTTGATTTATTCTATTTGGACTACTAATTAGAAAGTTATGGACAATCTTAGTTTTTCGCGCAATCTAAGCATCTTCTTGAAAAATAACATTTAGGGTTCATTTTTGAATGCAGTTTTTTTAGTTTTCCAAAAATAATTCTTAGACAAAGTTGTATTTGCTTGTTAGAACAATCTCACCTTTGGAATTATTGTATTTCATTTTCATCTAAGACCTACTAACAATTTAGTTTTTCCTTCAATCTTGAACCTAATTCTACTTAACGATTTTTTAATGAGTAAAAATTAAGTATTTTTTTCTTGGATTTTTTTCCTAGATTCTCAACTCAAGTATCAACATAAAATCTTAGAAAATCAAAATCAATGGTACAAAAAATTAAGTTAAGAAGATTCAAAGCCAGAAATCTAGTCAAGCAAGGTACAATAAAACTTGTTTTTTTCACTTTGGATGCAAATATCTAGCAATCTATGCGGTCAAAGTTTCTGAAATTCCTTCCATACATTTTTATACTATTCTAATATAAGATTCTATGGTTAGATATGAAAAAATAATATTTTAAATTTTTTTTTTTTTTTTGCAATAGAATTGACGGTTTTGAGTGTGTTTTGATGAAAAAAAGACCTCAATCCTTTAGAGTTTAAAGTGGTCGAAATAGCTCATTCAAATAGAAATGTGACCCACGAGCCCTAGGGGTACTAGTATTCTCAGAGCATGGTGCTCCAAGGTTGACATGGTTGTGGAGCACCATGCTTTGACACCATAGTCTACATGGTGCTCAAAATTACATTTCCTCTCGTGTAGACACCAAGGTTTTTTGGGTTTTTTTTTTCTGTCAATGTGGAAATATAAAATGTTATAATCGTGCTCCAAATTTCAACATTCATCCACATGTTGGATAGAAAATATCACATTAACATATATCACATATCGGTAATTTTATTTTCATTCACAAATTGGCAGTTTCATCCAAGATCTTTTTCTTAATTTGAAGTATCCTAGAGAAAAATTTCATGTTTTGGGGTCATTTTTAGAAAAATTATTTCTTTTTGGTACATTCTAGCTCTATAAAGCAATTTCTCGATAGTCACATATTACAAGTAGGGTCTTCTAATTTAGTGTTCTCATCCTGGGGAAGACCATGAGTAATTCAAAATTCTTGAAATTGTACAGATTTGGAAAAAAATGTATGTTAGAAAATTAAGGTGATGATGAATTTCAAAGTTCAAACTAATGATGTAAAATATGATCCATAGATCATGTCCAATTGGATCATTTCCAATTGGATCTAATATTGCACAAACCATTACTTTTCAATCAAAATTTGAAAACCTCTTCTAAATTAGTTGTATTTTGAATATTGTAACTTTCTCAAGAGTTTTTTTTCTTTGAATTCAAAATGTTAAGCTCTAATTGTAGTGGTTTCTTGAGATTTTTATCAAAAAATGGTCTGAATTCCACCTACCTAGTAACTTATAAAAGGAGGAGAGCCCTTTTGTGCCAGTAATGTAGTAGTAATGTTCAATTGTATCAAAAAAATTGTTTACTTCAATTTTTTTAATGCATTGTATTAACCCCTAAAGGACTATTTGTCCCCTTGGGGGACAATTTGGGACCGGGTAGGTTCCTAATGTCTCAATTTGAAATGAATTTTTTTGAGATTTTTTGAGGTAGTGTATTTATGTGAGAGCTTTCTGGATATATAATTTTGCTTCAATTGGATGCCGGATGAAAAATTTATGGCACAATAAGCAAGAAATGGAGATTACTGGGTAGCTCCCAAAAAATTACAAAAAGTCAAAATAATTTTTTTGAATTTTTTTTCTAAAATATTATGTCTTTATCTATACGTGAAGCTTTGACTCATTCTATTTGGACAAAGGACGAGAAAGTTATGGACAATCTTAGTTTTTTGGGCAATTTAAGCATCTTCTTAAGAAAAAACTTTTTGGCCAACTTTGGATGCTAATATCTTCCAATCCGTATGGTCAAATTTGATGAAATTTTTACTATATGATCTCAGATAAGTTAAGTGAAAGTTCCTATGGTTAAATTCAAAAAAAATAAAATTGGTTTACTTAAGTGAATGCAGCGTAAGTATTAGTTTTGAGTGTTTTTTGATAGAAAACACCCTTAGGGCTTTAGAGATTAAGTCATGGATAGTTTAACCCCTAAAGGACTGTTTGTCTCCTTGGAGGACAATTTAGGTCCCGGTAGGTTCTTATGGCCTAAATTTTTTTGAATTTTTTTGTATTTTTTGAAGATGAGCGGTTTTGCAAGAGCTTCATAGATATATAATTTTTATTTCAATTGTTACTTGGGAGAAAAAGTTATGGCACAATAAGCCAAAAATGAAGGTTGTCGGGTAGCACAAAAAAATCACAAAAAGTCAAAATATTTTCTTAAAATATTTTTTCCTGAAACAAAATATTTTTGTCTACATTTGAAGCTTTGATTCATTCTATTTGGACTATTAATGAGAAGTAATGGACAATCTTAACTTTCAGGCAATCTAAGCATCTTCTTGAAAAAATAACATTTAGAATTCATTTTGAATGCAATTTTTTTCAATTTTACAAAAACGATTCTTAGATACAGTTGTATTTTTTTGCTAGAACAATCTCACCTTTGGGATTATTGTTTTTCAATTTCATCTGAGACCTACTAACAATTTAGTTTTTCCTTCAATCTTGAGCCTAATTCTACTTAACAAATTTTTAATGAGTAAAAATTAAGTATTTTTTTCTTGAATTTTTTTCCTAGACTCTCAACTCAAGTATTCAACATAAAAACTTAGAAAATCAAAATCAATAGTATAAAAAATTAAGTTAAGAAGGTTCAAAGTCAAAAATCTAGTCAAGTAAGGTGCAAAAAAATTGTTTTTTTTCACTTTGGATGCAAATATCTTGTAATCTATGTGGTCAAAATTTTTGAAATTTCTTCTATACGTTTTGATACTAGTCTAATATAAGATCCTATAATTAGATATGAAAAAACAATATTTAAATTTTTTTTTGCTTTTTGCAATAGAAGTGATGGTTTTGAATGTGTTTTGATGGAAAAAGGCCTCGGTCCTTTAAGGTTTAAAATGGCCCCCAAATGGTCCAAATAGCTCATTCAAATAGAAATGTGACCCACAAGCCCTAGGGGTACTAGTAATCTCAGAGCATGGTGCTCCAAGGTTGACATGGTTGTGGAGCACCATGCTTTGACACCATACACCCCACGCACATGCACCGTTCTGGTGGCGGGGTCCGCCAGGATCTTCTTGGCGGACCGGCGGGGGGAGCCCTCGCGGACTTGACCACTGCCAGGGCTGGTGGAGCGGCCAATTTTACACCCCCCTCCCGGACTTCAGAGCAGAGCGGCCAATTTTAACACCCCCTTCCTCCTGGACTTCATAAATTTGAAATTTCACCCCTGCAGGGCTTGGCGCGGCAGGACGTGGAGGGGATGCATATGCGGACCAGCAGTGCAATCCCCCCACTCCAGTCCGGTCCCCCCACTCAGCCCACGCCACCTGGCCAGGCGGATTGGCGGAGGGGGGGGCAAAAACCCCCGCATGTGCGTGGGATGATAGTCTATTTGGGGCTCAAAGTTACATTTCCTCTAGTGTAGTCACCAAGGCTTTTTCTTTTCCTTTTCTTTTTTTGTCAATGTGGCAATATAAAATGTTATAATCGTGCTCAAATTTCAACATTCATCCACATATTGGATAGAAAATATCACATTAACATATATCACATATCCATAATTTTGTTTTCATTCACAAATTGGCAATTTCATCCAAGATATTTTTCTTAATTTGAAGTTTTTTAGAAAAAATCTTCATATTTTAGGGTCATTTTTAGAAAATTATTTCTTTTTGGTGCATTCTAGCTCTATAAAGCAATTTCGTGGTAGTCACATAGTACAAGTGGGGTCTTCTAACTTAGTGTTCTCATCCTAGGGAAGACAATGAGCAATTCAAAATTCTTGAAATTGTACAAATGTGAAAAAAATCTATGTTAAAAAAGTAAGGTAATGATGACTTTCAAAATAATGATGTAAAATAGAGTCCATAGATCATGTCCATACAATTGGATCTAATATTGCACAAACCATTACTTTTCAATCAAAATTTGAAACCAAAATTTGAAAGATTCTTTTTAAATTAATTGTAGTTTGAATATTGTAACTTTCTCAAGAGTTTTTTTCCTTTGAATTCAAAATGTTAAGCTCTAATTGTAGTGGTTTCTTGAGATTCTTTATGTTGTCTATTTATTTAAGTTATTTTTGAAGGATCTTTTAAATTTTTTAATGATAAGTTTACTTTTTGAGGTGAAATACACTTTTTCCTTTGACCTTTAGAATCTTTTCAAAGAAAAGTCTTAAAATTTTGTATTGTATAAATGTTAAAGAACTTACACAAGAATTTGCAAAGAATTCGTACAAAAGTAAATGGATGAAAAATCGAGATCTTTTGTATATAAGACGTGATTGCGTTCATTTGTTGTTTGAAATTTTGAATGCCTCACCCTTCATGGGTTAAGTTACCTTAACTCCTAAAAGGATCAGCATAAGTTAATTTTGATTTGTAAACATTCTAGGAGATCTTCACATATGCAGAAATGCATATACATCATAAAATGTCTATAGGCTATAAGAAAAATCATCTTGAGTATAGGTTGTCTTTTGAATGGATAGGCACTTATAGGTTACAATTCCATTAACACACAATTTAAATGCACTTGTTATACTTGTGGCATTTAGTGAAAGGACACTATTATTTTTAATTCCCAGCCTAAACCCAAATCCAAACCCACCCCCCCTATTTATAATTTCAGATTGCAACTTCAAATGCAATCAATATAGAATATATTGTTGTATTGCCTTATCCACATCTATATTATGCAGTTTGTATCCATGTATGTCTTCTATATTCATATCCTAGAACGACAACCATTGATTTTTGGCAAATCAACGGCATGGAGATTGGTTTCATTTTTTTTTCCTGTGAGCAGAGCGATGGTTTACAGTTTTTGAGAATTAAAAAGGGGGGATT